>JAASAO010000959.1:0-23531 GCA_017311375.1 Mytilus coruscus
GTACAAATTTTAATCCAGGTATCTATGATGAGTTTATTTATCTAGTGTTATTTTCACGTTCTACCTCGGGTTCGATACCGCTGCTGGTGTACTATAAGTCCCCGATGGTATCATCAGCTTAGTTTTCAGTAATTAGGTAGTGATATAATATATAACATGCCTCTCTTAAATTTTGAGATTATTAAGAAACTAAAGTTTCAACTGCCTTTAGGCAAAGTTGACCTTAAATGATTTGGCTAGTCTTTTATGCTCCTTTTGTTCATATAGCTCTTCACTTGTTCATGTACTTATACTTCCTTGGCTTTCAAATTTAAGGGTTTGGGTGTTCATGATGTAGATAAATCCGGTAAAAACACGCTTCGGAATAAGCAAATTTATACAATGTTATTGTCATTTTCCAGCACTGTGTTTATATCTCTGCTGATGGACAGTGAGTCCCTGATGGTATCATCGGCTCAATATTTAGTGCATCGATACTGACATGATTTATAACATACATATCTTCATGTTCTTATTAAATTTCTCCGTTGATTAAATTACTAAATTATTAAGAAAATATGTGAACCCATGTTATTTGATTTCTATTGTTTAAAATTAATCCACTCAAAACGTTATGACCTTGGTTCTTTTCAAGAGATCATCAACTTATAAAAACACTTGTACTAGTTGGCTTATTTATATTATTTACAAATTTACAGTAGACGGGAATACTTCTAATTTCGAACCAAATTTCAAAGGAAATCCTCCCAACTCTTCAAACTTCATAAACTGGCTGTAGTATTTCTTAGTCTCAGTATCTTTTACAAAATTTCAAATTTCAAATGTTCAATCATTTTAAAATTCTAAAAATTCCAAACCTCAGAACCATACAAGAGAATTGGCTCTTTCATAGAGTTAAAAATCATGTCAACTGTATACTGGCAAATAAAATCATCAGTTGTATTAACCGTTCATTGAACAAATTGAACAAACTTCGACTTGGAAGCTAACAGAAATTCGAATTTGAGCATTTAAAACCCAAAACTTTTCGGGAATTCGGATTTTAAATGCTCAATTTCGTATTTTATTTGGCATTCTACCTGTTTTAATTCGAGCGGCACTGATGAGTCTTATGCAGACGAAACGCGCATCTGGCGTACCAAATTATAAGCTTGCTACCTTTGTTGAATTGTTATAGCACGCCAAGCTAAAGTTCTGTGAAGTTTTGACAAAGTTATTCCCTTAAAAAGAAACTACCAAAATGATGACGACGCAAACGACGCCGGAATCTAGGTTCGCATATCAAATATTTCCTTCCTGACTTTCGTTATAGGCGAGACAGCCAGAAAGACTAAAAGTGACGTTGATAAAGTGTAATAACAACTCAACATGATCTGCAAATTGCTGGGTATTATCAACCGTGTAGTCAGCGCTCCTACACTGACATGACAAAACATTGATGTGATCATATTCTGGAAATGAAATGCTCATAACAAGTTAAAATCATTCAAGATGCTATGTTTTTCTGATCCTTAGCCTTGTCGAAATTTAACACAGCTTTTGGAATTTAAGTTTTTCATGCTCTCCAACTTAGTGATTGGTTTGGCCTTTCAACTGTTTTGATTCAAGCGCCACTGACGATCTTATGTAAACGAACTGCGTGTCTTGCTTACTAAATCATAAGCCTGGTATCTATGATCAATTTTTACACGGTACAACTCAACTCAATACAGTTCCAGACCAAATATTAAATCATTGTTAATACAGATAACGCAACATACCAAGCTCGGTGGGTATAATAAGAATTCAAAGTTTCGGAAAATAGTTTCGATCACATGGTACAACTCAACATTGTTAAGCTTATAATAAACCAATAGATTTTATGGGCGTAGGCATTTTATGAAGATAACATGGTATTCAGAATTAAGAGTATGGCTAATCCTGATTGGTCGATATGTGCGCCCGTTATTTTTTTATTATTAGAGACTTCGTGCACTATGCATTATACCAAAGGCAAAATAAATTATTTTCCTTAGCACTAACGGAACTGAGATGTCTTTTAACGGGAACCTATATTTTTGGACCAAAAATACTGTCCGAATAATTTTCTTTAATTCTAGCAAGGTTTCGTTTAAAAATCAACTTTCTAGAGTCTGTATCTTGAAAAGTCTATCATTGTCGCCTATGGGGAAATTAATTGCTTATTACAATAAATATTCCTAACCATATATCAAATTATTCCTTAAAACAGAAGCTGGTAATAATGAGAGAAAAACAATTCCATGTTCAGCGGGTGTAATAAAAAAATAAAATTTGGTCTATTAAGAGTGAAAGTCCGAGAGTTCTACAAATCGCTGACACGGTATAACTCCACATTATAAACTTAAAGATCAAATATCAAATCATTCTTAAATATACCGGCTGAGAAAAAAAACTTAAGCATAGAAAAAATAATTAATTATCGTTTCTATGCTTAAGTTTTTTGTGGAGTTATACCGTGTCAGCGATTTGTAGAACTCTCGGACTTTCACTCCTAATGGACAGACGAACTGTAAAGAAAAGACGAATTGGCACACAAGAGCTTTGCTATATACCTCACTCCATGAGGGGAGAATAAAAAAATCGTTTCTTATTCAATAGCATATTTAGTATTAAAATATTCAAATCGTTAACCCGAAATTTCATATATTTTTTCACACTGACATGATCATGTGCATCTTCGTAGATGTAACTTTATTTTTGGAACAGTTATTTTATACGGTTTCGTTTTCATCTGTACAAATATAAGTAGCTATTATAAATTGCTCTTTTTGCAAGGTAAGTCTAACTGTATAATTAATATTCATTATTTGTTTGACATGTTGCATTCATTTGAACTGTAACCTGTTCTGTGATAAATCCTGTTTCTACTGAATCAAGAACTGAGTATGCATTCTATGTATAATCCTCTATTCTGTTATTGTCAATAGATAAACTTGGAGGATCTATTCTAGTAGTTTCACTGCAAGCGCGTTTGCAGTACTTTTCTTCGCTCCTACTGTACCCAGTTTCTTCTGGATGAAGTATCAAATATGGATTGACTGTATTGTGATCCCTCTGGTTGAGATCATTACCGGTAAATAATTTCTCCAGATCAGTGTCTAAAGAATTACTTCTATAAAATCCAGTTTCTTTTGGATCAAGTACGACATATGCATTACCTGTACTCTCCCTTTGAGTTGGATCTTCCCATGGACATTTTGCTCTAATTGACTGTTACTGTTGTAAGAATTACTTCTGTAAAATCCAGTTTCTTTAGGTTTAAGCACGGCATATGCATTACCTGTACTTTCCCTTTGAGTTGGATATTCACAATGGACAATTTTATCTAATTTATTGTTACTGTTGTTAAACTTACTTCTGTTGTATCCAGTTTCTTCTGGATCAATTGTGTCATATGGATTAATTATAGGGGCCTCACAGACGATATCTTTACCATGCAATAATGCCTCGATTTTATTGCTACTGTTACATCGACTTTTGTCAAATACAGTTGCAGATGGATTAAGAAACTGAAAACTTGTTTGATTACAAGGACTGTCCTTATCAAATTTAGAATAATTTGCAGCTTCTACGAACTCATAATGGCTAACTTCATTATTAGCATTCGCTGACTGCTTTGAACAATGATCATTTATTATCTCGTCGTCGGTTAAATCTTGTTCAGCTATAACTATGGTTTTTAGAATATTCGATTTTACTGAAGACTCTCGTATCCGAGTGATGATGGATTATTAGATGATAGCATGACCAATAAAGCTTTGTCTTGGATCTCTGAACCATTTCTAGTTGTTGTATACGGTCTCCTTTTCTTCTGTTTGCTTTTACTAGAGGACCTCGAGATAAAATAAATACATGGGATCAAATATCCAATATTAAGCTCTTGTTTGAAATTTCCAGTTAAAGAGTCGGCGTGCTATATTTATGCAATGAAATCATGGCAATTGCATTTCAAACATTTACTTAGTCTAGTAAACTGATGTAATATACTTTTTTTTGCCAATCAGAACTAAGGAGGAGTATAACTATGTCTTATTTATTTGAAAAAAATCCTTTCTTACTGCTTTCACATGAAATTTATAAAGTGTTATGTTCAGATCTATTATAACTCGCATATTCGTCGATTATAGCGAAATCACACATCTATATTTTAATTAGAATCCTGAATACCAATTTCATAAAAAAACAAGAATGTGTCCCCAGTACACGGATGCCCCATCCGCACTATCATTTTCTATGTTCAGTGGACCGTGAAAATGGGGGGAAATCTCTAATTTGGCATTAAAATTAGAAAGATCATATCATAGGGAACATGTATTTTAAGTTTCAAGTTGATTGGACTTCAACTTCATCAAAAACTACCTCGACCAAAAACTTTAACCTGAAGCGGGACGAACGGACGGACGGACGAACAGACGAACGAACGAACGGACGGACGCACAGACCAGAAAACATAATGCCCATAAATGGGGCATAAAAAAATAAATTGCAATTCCATATACCTAATGACAAAATGTGTTGACACGCGTCTATCATTAAAGATTTTTTCTAAATTGTTTTGTGTCTTGTGCTGGTTGTTTCAATTTGTATTCCTGACCTTTTTTCATATCATAAAAAGCCTCGTGACTATGGCATTTCGATATTTTATTTAACAGATATAAAACTTATTTTGGATACAATCGCATTAAGACATTTTTATGACAATTAACCGATAAGAGCATATGCAATCATCTCATAGAAATAATTTCCAATTGAAGAGTAAATGATTTAGGATTCTACACCAATTATAAAGCAAAATAAACTGGTGACACAGACAAATATGTCGCTTTTTTGTAATCTTGATAGTATAATGCAAATTAAAATGGCAATATTTAAACATGTAAACTATGCATAACATTCAAAGTCAATGAACCATGACTAAAGATGAAAGTCAAAATAACCATCATGGGAATGAGAAATACCAATGCTTATAACTGCAAATACCATTTACTTATCATATGTGATTCCCTTACATAACTTAAACGCAAACTTCAACATGTTGATACAAATTACGAAAAAAAACTGCCTGTCCTACCTCCATGACAAATATGTTGTTGTACCCGCCGATAAAGCTCCAAATAACATTGTTTTTGTGTGTTAACCACTTTACATAAATTGCTTGAAAACGGAATTATGTATTGACAAATCACTTAATTGGGAACTCAACATATACCCGTACGACACTTACCAAAGAAAAAATCCTGAATAATCATGGATCTGTTATATATTCCTTTTGAATTTCAACCACTATATTGGATACATAAATTACACAAATTACATACAACGTTGTAATGCTGGGTCTTCCAAGTGCTTTACGAAACCTTATTATAAATTCATCAACAATCAAAACCAGGCTTCAGAGTTATTGTGAAACTACCTACTCTAGAGGCGGTGTGAATTATATGTGCATTCTAAAACATTCCAAAGATCTGTTAGAGAACTTTCAATCTAAGTCTCTTTCTTCTTGCAATAGTATTAAAACATTTGACTTTTCTAACCTTTACACAAGTATTCCCTATCCCAAACTAAAAGACAAATTGAAAGAATTGGCCCTGCTTTGTTTCATAAAAAGAATGGCCAGTCTACATACAAATATCTTGTTTTAGGAAGGGATAAATCGTACTTGTGAAAACCACTCTAATTCAACAAAAATTCTTTGAAACGGACATTATCAAAATGCTTGATTTCGAAATTTACAAAATAATTATTACGTTAGGACGACTTTTTTTTCAACAATCAATCGGCATTCCCATGGAAACCAACTGTGCTCCTCTACTTGCGACGTGTTCATTTATTTATGTGAGGCAGACTTCACACAGGAGCTTTTAAGGAAGAATGAGAATAAGCTAGCATTATTCTTTAACTTCAAGTTCCGCTATATATATGATATCCTCTCACTGAATAATTCAAATCTTGGTGACTATGTTGCACGCATCTATCCCATTCAACTTTAAATAAAGGAAACAACAGATATAGTTCAATCTTCATCATATCTTAAACGAATCCAGAAATTTTCGATTGAGAACAAAAACTGTACGAAAAAAGAGATAATTTCAGCTTCCTAATTGTGAACTTTTTATTTATATTTAGCAGCATACCAGCATATGGAGTATATATCTCCCATTTGATACGATATACCAGACCTTGCAATCCCTATTATGATTTCCTTCATAGATGGCTGGTGCTTACAAGGAAGCAATTAAACCAAAAGTTCAAAGTGGTGAAGTGGTGAAGTTGAAGTCATCCATTCGAAAATTTTACGGACGCCATCAAGAGTTGGTTGACTGTTGTGGAATATCTGTTTCACCGAAGACGACAGAGATGTCGTAACCACAATTTCGTCCACTTTTCCTCTAGTGTGACCTGCCGAATTAGACTTAACGACAGGATTGTACTTACATGAGCTTCACGACGGATGTCACATGTGGAGTATGATCTGCTTACCCTTTCATAGCACCTGGGGTTACCCCCGATTTTTGGTGGGGTTCGTGATGCTCATCAGTCTTTGGTGTTCTATGTTATATTTTGTTGTTTGTCTTTAATTTTAAAAAAGAAGATGTGGTATGATTGCCAATGAGACAACTCTCTTTAAGTCGTTTTTCGTTTTTTTTTTTTTTTTTTGCTATGGCATTGTCAGTTCGTTTTCGAATTTTATTGACCATTTAAAGTTAATAAACCATGACTGAGGGATGACTGTTTACCCTTTCGGTGCACTAGAGATCCCCACGGTTTTTGGTGGGGTTCGTGATGCTCAGTCTTTGGTTTTCTATGTTATGTTTTGTAGACTGTTGTTTGTCTTTAATTTTTTTTTTTTGCTACGGCATTGTCAGTTCGTTTTCGAATTTTATTGACTATTCAAAGTTAATAAACCATGACTGAGGGGTGGAACCAAATAATCTCCATGGAAATGAGACTTATAAATGCTAATACAACTGCATACCAAATATCATTGACTTAATATTAGTGATTCATCTCAAACTGATCTAATCACAAACTTGTATATTATGCCAAACATTTAAAGTCAATTGACAATGACTGAGGGGTGGCCTCAAACAATCTCCAAGGAAAGAGATGTACCAATGCTAATACATCTGCACACCAAATATCAATGACCTTCTTCTAGTGGTTACCTATAAACTGACGTAATCACAAAATAATAAATTGTTGACGCTGCTGCAAGAAACAGCACGCCTGAGTCTTGCTTTTTCGACTTCGAATCTGTCACAGTTTTCCGAGTTTTCGAATTTTAGTTTGCCTTATTATTGTACATATAATAAAGCAGTTACTAGCAATTGATCGTACAATTACCTTACCTTTTAAACAAACGCAAAGTCAGAAATACAATGCAAACAGCAAGGATAACAGCTCCGATCACTCCACCAACAATACCTGAAAAAAATATCACTTCTTAAAACTGTAAATAAAGGCAACAGTAGTATACCGCTATTCGAAATTCATAAATCGATTGAGAAAAAAAACAAATCCGGGTTACAAACTAATACTGAGGGAAACACATTAAATATAAGAGGAGAACAACGACACAACAGAAACTCAACACTAAAATGCAACACACACAGAAACAGACTATAATATAAAAATGGCCATTTTCCTGACTTGGTACAGGACATTTTAAGAAAAAATGGTCGGTTGAACCTGGTTGTGTGGCTAACCAAACCTCCCGCTTTTTGGCAATGTTAAATATAACATTAAAATGACAGGACTACAATACAAATAAATGGGAGAACATACAGGACAGAGACACACACAAATAATAGCTATCAAAAGGTACCAGGCTTATAATTTAATACGCCAGACGCGCGTTACGTCTACATAAGACCCATCAGTGACGCTCAGATCATAAAAGTTCGAAAGCCAAAACAAGTACAAAGTTGAAGAGCATTGAGGACCAAAAGTTCCAAAAAGTTGTGCCAAATACGGCTAAGGTTATATGTATGGGATAAGAAAATCCTTAGTATTTAGAATAATTCATACTTTAGCAAACAGTAAGTTTATAAATATTACTATTTAATAGATATACATGTTAACACCGATGTGGTGACTAACTACAGAATAAAAACGAATACGTAAAACAACCTAAATCAGCACATAAAAAAGGCACAGCCGAACAACGTATTATATGTTAGCCGAAGAAATCGACGCACAATGTGACGTCACATTTAAATTTCTATAAATTTCCAAAAAATAGGATATAGTTCAAGATTAGGTTTGTAATACTGATATAACATGTTTTAATAACAATGAAAATTACAATGCTTATTAATATAAAATTGTGGTTGTAATTAGATAATTAATTGTAATATCAAGCTATGTCGGTATTTCTTCTAAATCAAACTGTAAACCAAATACATCGTATAAATTTAGTTGACCCCCAAACTAAAATCTTATAAATGAACTGGGTGATTAATTATCTTTACCGTAACACACGAATAGAACAGAAAAAAAAATAAGATTTACAACTACAAACGATAAGACATTTGACAAAATCCGATGAGAATAATAAATATAACATCAAAACTAAATACATGGATTTTGGATAGAAAAATACCGTGACGCGTCTTATAGCAATGCGAATTCTTACTCTGCAAAACAGTCACAATCGGGAATAAGTCACGTTGGGTACTTAAAAGATCAGACGACGTAATGGCAAACCACAATCTAACACGTGGTAAAAATGTCCTTTGTTAGTTGGGACAAAGACGAATCGTATGAATCAACCAATTCGTGATGGTGTCCATAAAATTTACGGAGTGTCATTTTTAATCTGTCCTCCTCATAACTTTGTTGGAGCAGTTTCTGCGTTAGGAGCACACTCCTGTATATGAAGTCCGTATAGTCGAGCATAACGTATCAACTGAGATATATAAACACCATACGAAGGGGCAGCGGGTATGTTACTGCTGATAAATGGGAAATTGATAATTGGGAAGTTTGATTTGTAAGATATATATATATGATTTACAGACACCATAATTTATTGTTATATCTATATCGACGACAGTAAATATATAAATTCTTATGCATGCCATAAATCTGATATATCTGTTTGAATGTTTGATATTATACCTATTCAAAGTGTTCTACTAGTATTTATGGATAACTTTTTGAGCGAAGTAAACATTTGTGTGTGGCGAGCAGTTATTCGGACCTTAATAGTAATACAACAAATCAGCCAAGTTTTAATTGTTGAAATATCCTTTTTGGATCTGGGATTTCAAGTACTAAAACGGAAATAACATGAAAACGGAACGCGCAAATAACAGAAAATAATAACGGATTTTATACAAAGTTCGATTGGATCAGACCCTCGTATCTATACATTTTTGGACGGTGATGTTCAATTGGCACCATCTTACGGTGTTTATATATCACAACTCGTTCGCTATGCCCGTGTCTGTTGTGACGTTTTGGATTTCAATGAACGTAATCTATGTATTACTGGTAAATTCAGGGATTTCGTTACCACAAATTACATAAAACCTCAACTAAATTCTTCCATAGTTACATAGATTTGGTTTGAAAGTTTGGTTGCACCTGTCGAAAACTTATCTTAAACGGGATAGCACATCCTTATTTTTACAGAGATGTTGTTTACCGAGCCTGGGAATTAGATACGATCCGGGTAAACTTATCGATCCTTTAAATAAACTTATTCTAAAAGGTTACCAATTCAACACTGTAATTAGATCTTTGAATATTGTTTTTAATGGTATTAATATTGATTTTGTTATCACTAAATTAAAATCAAACTTAATGTTATTTTTATATACATATGCACATCCATGGCTTTACAATCTGTCGCTAACTGTATCTTGGCATTGCACAATGTCGGCTTTTTCTCTGACTGTTAATGACGTCTTTACACTAAATCCATTGGATGTTGGATGTGTATTTGATATTTTAGTCTTAGATTCATGATTTTTTAATAGTTGTTATTAGCTTTGAACTAGCTGACAGTAACTGCGAGTACTCTCAGATCTGTACTTATAGTGTCGTTTTTGTTGTGAGGATGTATAAGTACCCTGCCACGTCCGGTCTGTGTTTTTGTTAGATGTTTTTCTGTTTTCTATCGATTTGATGAGTTAAGCCCTTTTCAGCTGATTTTTATAGTTTGTTCTTATGTTGTACTGTTACACCACTGTGCCAGGTTAGTAGGAGGGTTGGTGCCTTCTAACTAGTTTCACCCCGCCACATTATGTATGTGCCTGTCCAAAGTCAGAAGCCTGTAATTCAGTGGTTGTCGTTTGTTGCTGTATATCATATTTGTTTTTCATTCATTATTTTGTACATTAATCAGACCGTTACTTTTCTCGTTTGAATTGTTTTACATTTGTCATTTCGGGGACTTTTATAGCTGACTATGCGGTATGGGTTTTGCTCATTTTTGACGACTGTACGGTGATCTTTAGCTGTTAACTTCTATGTCATTTGGTCTCTGGTGGAGAATTGTCTCATTGGCAATTATACCATATATCTTTTTATTTGTATATTGTTCATATTTCTCTCTTTACTCTTGGTAAAAATAGGGGTATTTTTAGACCCATTGGCTCAGCAAAAACATTATTTTTATCTGCAGTAGAGTAACTATACAAATGGAATATCAAAAAGCGTCTTTAATCATAAAAGATACTTTAGAATTGATGATACAGTAGTTACTGAATATATGCAAACACCTTTACAAAAATGTAAAATCTATATAAATACACTATTTGATGTTTACCCAGTTTTTAATCATGCGCAACTAGCCAGAATATTCAAAATGGTTAATGTTGGCAGTATATTGAATAATAAAAAGAAATGCTCCCACCCGTAAGTCGACAAAAGGGGAGACATATATATCTAAATATCCTTCCCGGATATTTTTCAGGATGATACGCTAAATCCACTAAAAATTGATAAAAATCGTCATTTATCATCAATAACTCTAATAAGGAGTCGACTGACGATTTCGGCCATTAGATGATTTATTAATTTTGTAGATCTTGACTTGTTGATGATCTGTGCTATATGAAGTGTCTATGTATAGTTTTTAAAATCATTATTGAAGGACAATAACTCGAATAAGGAGTCTTCGTAGTTCTTGTCTTGCTAATAAATTTTGTTATTCAAAGTTTCTCTCTGCAAAATAACAAAAATTGGTAAAATTCGTTATGAAACGGCAATAACTACTATAAGAAGTCGACTGACAGCTGTTGTAACCTGGCAGCATGTATATATCAACATTCTAAACATTTCTGCTCTGTGTGATTTTCTCTATTTATGGCGGTTTTCAAGAAAATAGGCAAAACTTTCATTTTACCCCCCTATGTTATATTTTTAGCCATGTTGGCCATCTTGAATGGCAAGTTGGGTCATCGAACACATACCCCAGTGGTGATTGTGCTAAATTAGGCCCAGTAGTTTCAGAGAAGATTTTCGTGAAAGTTAAAAGAGGACGACGGACGATAAGTGATGAGAAAAGCTCACTTGGCCATTTGAGCCAGGTGAGCTAAAAACGAAAAACAACATGACCCGAAAAGAAAAACGACGAAAAGACAAACAGCAAAAAATTGCACAGCAAACCAAAGATTGGCCAACATGATCCCTACCAAAACACTTGGGTTGAATTCTTGCGCTCCGGAAGGAGCAGTTTATGCTCTATTAGTGGCACCCATCGTGTTAAAAAAATCGATGACAAGTCGAATTCTGTGTTGTCACAATCGAGGAAAAGAGGACGGGGCTGTTGCTTCGACAAGTGGACATCTTTGACACAGAAATTCAGTAACTGCCATCTAACAATCATGATGGCGTTCGTACAACTTTCAAAGAAATGACTTCAATATTACCATTAGGAACGCATGGTTTGATAGCTTCCTTGAAGGCAGCAACCCTCTATCAAGGAATTAGTTGCTTTATAACTATAAAATGAACCAATTATTGAAATGTAAACCTGGACTGAAAAGTTATAACTTAACAACACGATCTCTGAACCTTTTTTTCTAAATAAACATACTTCACTGTATGTCATAGAAACGTCGAGTTGAAACATATGATAGTTTAAACATATTTTATTGTCCAAAAACATTGACAATAGGATTAGACACAAGTTTTGCAACTTAGAACGTCTTCTCCATTACATACAAATAATAAATAACCGAACAAAATAAAATACATAATAATAACATCATAAACGATATTAATATGGAGACATGAAATTAACAAGAATTTAAACTACATGGCTCATCGATTTCTAAAAGTCGAGTTGACCGTAAATTATTTATGATAGACCTAGGTTGTTTTAAATTTGGAATAAATATTCACTCAAAAGGTAAGTTATTATTTTAAAGCAATTAAATTAAATTGGTGTTGTCAACTGATAGGATTTTATATATAAAATCAAATTGATGATCCATGTCTTTGGAAAAAATGAACAAATTCATTCGAAGTCAACAATAAGTAATTACATTATTATTGTTATATATTTAACCATAATGTCTATACACTATGAAAAGCGACTGGTCTCTTTGATATAATTCTGCACTTTTGTAAAAATTAGCGTGTTTATGTTCATATTAAACATATCATTACCGTACATTAAAGTTTCCAAGTCAGTAGGTATATTTTCTTTTCTAAGTTCAAAAAATAAGATATTCCTTTGAGCTGTATAATTTTTACATGAAAGGAAATAATGTTGAGCATTTTCATATAAATAACCACATTGACACATTGCGTTAGGTTTAATATTTGCGTGATACAGATCCATATTAAGGGCACTGCATTTGTTTCTTAATCTTGCGTGTAAAACATTTAAATATCTTTCGCCAATAGTGAAATATGTAGGGGTGATTTGTTTTATAATATTTCTGTTTTCCCATCCCGTCTCTAAATAAAGTGATTGAGTGCTAGCATAGCTCGTTAAACCAGTGACAATACGTGCTGCTTCCAGTTGTAATTTTCTAATCTTTCAGAATTCAACTGTCCGCAATTATCCCAAACTTCAGAAGAATATTCTAGAACGGGCCTAATAAAAGTAAAATATATTTTTCTAAATATTCCCTTTTAGTCGGAATTTCAAGACCCATTGGCTCAGCAAAAACATTATTTTATCTGCAGTAGAGTAACTATACAAATGGAATATCAAAAGCGTCTTTAATCATAAAAGATACTTTAGAATTGATGATACAGTAGTTACTGAATATATGCAAACACCTTTACAAAAATGTAAAATCTATATAAATACACTATTTGATGTTTACCCAGTTTTTAATCATGCGCAACTAGCCAGAATATTCAAAATGGTTAATGTTGGCAGTATATTGAATAATAAAAAGAAATGCTCCCACCCGTAAGTCGACAAAAGGGGAGACATTTTTCTAAATATCCTTCCCGGATATTTTTCAGGATGATACGCTAAATCCACTAAAAATTGATAAAAATCGTCATTTATCATCAATAACTCTAATAAGGAGTCGACTGACGATTTCGGCCATTAGATGATTTATTAATTTTGTAGATCTTGACTTGTTGATGATCTGTGCTATATGAAGTGTCTATGTATAGTTTTTAAAAATCATTATTGAAGGACAATAACTCGAATAAGGAGTCTTCGTAGTTCTTGTCTTGCTAATAAATTTTGTTATTCAAAGTTTCTCTCTGCAAAATAACAAAAATTGGTAAAATTCGTTATGAAACGGCAATAACTACTATAAGAAGTCGACTGACAGCTGTTGTAACCTGGCAGCATGTATATATCAACATTCTAAACATTTCTGCTCTGTGTGATTTTCTCTATTTATGGCGGTTTTCAAGAAAATAGGCAAAACTTTCATTTTACCCCCCTATGTTATATTTTTAGCCATGTTGGCCATCTTGAATGGCAAGTTGGGTCATCGAACACATACCCCAGTGGTGATTGTGCTAAATTAGGCCCAGTAGTTTCAGAGAAGATTTTCGTGAAAGTTAAAAGAGGACGACGGACGATAAGTGATGAGAAAAGCTCACTTGGCCATTTGAGCCAGGTGAGCTAAAAACGAAAAACAACATGACCCGAAAAGAAAAACGACGAAAAGACAAACAGCAAAAAATTGCACAGCAAACCAAAGATTGGCCAACATGATCCCTACCAAAACACTTGGGTTGAATTTTGCGCCCGGAAGGAGCAGTTTATGCTCTATTAGTGGCACCCATCGTGTTAAAAAATCGATGACAAGTCGAATTCTGTGTTGTCACAATCGAGGAAAAGAGGACGGGGCTGTTGCTTCGACAAGTGGACATCTTTGACACAGAAATTCAGTAACTGCCATCTAACAATCATGATGGTGGCGTTCGTACAACTTTCAAAGAAATGACTTCAATATTACCATTAGGAACGCATGGTTTGATAGCTTCCTTGAAGGCAGCAACCCTCTATCAAGGAACTAGTTGCTTTATAACTATAAAATGAACCAATTATTGAAATGTAAACAACACGATCTCTGAACCTTTTTCTAAATAAACATACTTCACTGTATGTCATAGAAACGTCGAGTTGAAACATGATAGTTTAAACATATTTTATTGTCCAAAACATTGACAATAGGATTAGACACAAGTTTTGCAACTTAGAACGTCTTCTCCATTACATACAAATAATAAATAACCGAACAAAATAAAATACATAATAATAACATCATAAACGATATTAATATGGAGACATGAAATTAACAAGAATTTAAACTACATGGCTCATCGATTTCTAAAAGTCGAGTTGACCGTAAATTATTTATGATAGACCTAGTAGGTTGTTTTAAATTTGGAATAAATATTCACTCAAAAGGTAAGTTATTATTTTAAAGCAATTAAATTAAATTGGTGTTGTCAACTGATAGGATTTTATATATAAAATCAAATTGATGATCCATGTCTTTGGAAAAATGAACAAATTCATCTGAAGTCAACAATAAGTAATTACATTATTATGGTTATATATTTAACCATAATGTCTATACACTATGAAAAGCGACTGGTCTCTTTGATATAATTCTGCACTTTGTAAAAATTAGCGTGTTTATGTTCATATTAAACATATCATTACCGTACATTAAAGTTTCCAAGTCAGTAGGTATATTTTCTTTTCTAAGTTCAAAAATAAGATATTCCTTTGAGCTGTATAATTTTACATGAAAGGAAATAATGTTGAGCATTTTCATATAAATAACCACATTGACACATTGCGTTAGGTTTAATATTTGCGTGATACAGATCCATATTAAGGGCACTGCATTTGTTTCTTAATCTTGCGTGTAAAACATTTAAATATCTTTCGCCAATAGTGAAATATGTAGGGGTGATTTGTTTTATAATATTTCTGTTTTCCCATCCCGTCTCTAAATAAAGTGATTGAGTGCTAGCATAGCTCGTTAAACCAGTGACAATACATGCTGCTTCCAGTTGTAATTTTTCTAATCTTTCAGAATTCAACTGTCCGCAATTATCCCAAACTTCAGAAGAATATTCTAGAACGGGCCTAATAAAAGTAAAATATATTTTTTCTAAATATTCCCTTTTTAGTCGGAATTTCAAACGTCTAAGAACATTTAATTTTTTTGATACCTTTTCTATTAAATTAAACTCCGTTTCTATTAAAGAATCAATATGCTTGGTCCACTTACAGTCAATGCTAAAAAATATACCCAAATGTTTGTGACAAGTAACTGTATCTACCTGAACTCCGCCAAAATCAAAAATCAAGTTATTTTTTGAATTTTTGTTACTAAACAACATGATATTAGTTTTATTTGGATTGAATTTAACTAGCCAATCATTTGCCCAGGAATTAATATTTTGTAGATCGATATTTATCATAGATTGAAGAGTAGTTTCATCTGGAGCAGTATGTCCAATAGATGTATCGTCTGCAAACATTCTACTTAATCCAATCATATCATCTGCAATGTCATTAATGAATATTAGAAATAAAAGAGGACCCAGTACCGAACCCTGTGGAACACCAGCTTTAAGATTACCTAATTCGGAAGTCGCCTCTTTTAATACTACCTTCTGAGTTCTATTTGTTAAGTAAGTTTCAAGCCATATTAACAGATTGCCTTTTATACCATATCTTTCTAACTTATGAAGTAGGCCCCTTATCCAAACTCGATCGAATGCTTTGCTTACATCAGCAAAAGTTAAACTTGTATAAAATTTATTGTCTAAAGCATACACGATAGAATGGTACATCTCAATTAGTTGATGAAAAGTAGAGCAGCCGGGTATGAAACCAGACTGAAATTTATACAAAAGTTTATTAGAAACTAAATGATTGAACATATGTTTATATATTATTTTTTCTAGTACCTTGCTCACGCAAGAAAGAAGTGATACTGGTCTATAATTAGACGGCATTGACTTATCTCCATTTTTAAATAAAGGAATAACATATGCCAATTTCCAATCATTAGGAAATATATTTTGAGAGAGAGATTTATTAAAAAGAATACATAAGGGAAGTGCAATTTCATTTTTTACTGTTATAAGCATTCTATTACTGATTTTGTCTGGGCCAACAGCTTTATTTGGATCTAAAGTAGAAATAATATCTTTAACGTCTTCTAAAGTTACAGTAATTTCTGACAAAACGTTAATACCTCTATCATCGAAGTCAGGCAAATTTTTGTTTTCTTCATCTAGACTAGCTATTGAACAAAAATATCTATTTAGAATATCAACTTTTTCTTTTGCATCATAAGAAAATTCAAAATTATTACTAGGGTTTTGCATTGGTGGAATATCATTTGAAGATCTGTCTTCTTTTAATAAGGAGTTTATGTTTTTCCAATATACTCTACTATTTGTTTGCTTGAGTTCATTTAAGTTTTCATTAATATTTTCATAAAAGTGATATATGATGGTTTTGTAACTTTCATTTGAACATCATGCTATTTTTTTCCACTAGATAGCAAGGAATCAAATAGTTATGAATATTGTCAGGAACCTGTTATGGATGTTATCTTTGCAACTTCGGGCACTTATGGCAAATTAAGCTCAAAGGGGACATCAAAGGTCATCATTTCCCGTGAGTCAGTATTTTATGAGAGTCAGTGATATGGGTGCCTATAAAGTGCGAAACGAAATAGAAACGAAAAGAAACGAAAAGAAAAGAAACAAAACGAAACGAAAAGAAACGAAAAGAAACAAAACGAAACGAAAAGAAACGAAAAGAAACGAAACGAAACGAAATCAACATAAAACGAAACGAAACGAAATAGGAACCAACGAAAAGAAAAGAAACGAAACGAAATAGGAATAAAATTTAAATCAAATTGAATATTAAGCCGATTATATTTATAAATATTATTTATTGTCTAGTTTGATACAATTTCTTTTAAAATTGAGAAAAAAACTGTGAAATTCAGCGTAATCGTTAACAAGCTGTGGTTTAGGAACGACTTAAACACAATATATAATATTTGATTATGAACTCTATATGTTATACTAGACAGACACGATTAGGCACGGACCATTTGACGGTCCACATGAAAAGACCAGACTCCCAAAAAAGTCAAATGGTCCGTGCCTTAGTCGGTTTTAAACTTGTATGCTCCAGTGTACCATGAAACAGCCAGGATGACAACTGTAGGAACGTTAATTCCGAGAGGCCAGTCAGTGTTGCCTCACCTCACGAAAAACCACAAAATAGCGGAGAAGCAGCAGATAACAATTTTCCAAACGACAAATTCCTATAAGCACCATGACTGAGACCACTCTTGAAAGCAGATATCATCCGTTTGATGACAAATTATTGTCTTCTTGAGAGAGTAGCTAGGCGATATTAAAAGAACGTTGGAACTTACAAATCACGAAAGAAACTTATCGCCATGGAAATGCAAAACTTTAGACTGAAGACAAACTTAATGTGAACCAAGGCACCAGACACAGGGGTAATATATCCGATACTCCGAAAGGGCGAGTAGATCTTGCTTCACAAGCTACATCCTTCGTTTTGCTCATGCAACCACATTAGGTGCCAAGTCTCATTCAGTACACTAACGTCACATTCAATTAAGAGAACGACAATTGGAAGATATCATTCGTCATCTGTATAACAGGCATTTCAAAACGTTCAAATTTAAATGAACTTCCTTTTTGTTATCTTATCAAGATATAGAAGAATGCAGTGTAATATTAAAGTGCTCAAGATAAATTTGGGATTCGATGACATCATAATCCTAAGAACTATGCCGCTTTAAAATAATAAATGATAATGTTAATCAGAAACCTCTAAATCTTGTCGATTCTAATACTTTTTGCATTAAACCGGTCATGCTTTCTCTGTTTGTCTGACTGTAGAATAATCTGTTGGACGTGTATAAATCTGAATACTGTATTTTGTAGTTGTAATTCTCTTTGAACTAGCTTTCAGTAATTTACATAAGTTTTGACCGATACTTTATGAAATTTATTTGTTGGTTGTTTTGTTTTATCATGTCGAATTCAGAACTGATTTTTACATTGTTATATTGTTTTATATGTGTCTCCTCTATACTACTTATAGCTACACATAGTGCACGTTTTTCTCACTGTTGAAGACCGTACGGTGACATGGCTGCTCACATCCGCGTCGTTTTGGTCCGTGTTGGATATAGCTGTCTCAGTCGCAATCATACTAACTCCTGTTATATTAATATTGAGCAGTTGAGGTATATTATTCAGTTTCGTTACAGTTAGGAACATTTAATTTTAATATTGGTAAAAATAAGGATAATATATTTTGAACATAAACAAGCTTCAGCTTTTTGCAAGTAAGAAGATTTGATACATTTTTTGAAGCAATGTGAATGACGACGGAATTCAAAGCAATAAAGTTTACTTTTGTCTCGCATAATATTAATATGGCAACCAACTCCATTGTTTTTTGGGAAGTCAGCATTTTTTACATTTGCAGTTTTTTCTCCAAAATGAAAACGAAAAGTAAATCGGTATACATCTTTTGAACAATGGAATGTTTATATTCAATAGAAAACAATAGTAATTTTTAATCAGTGTTTAATATTCATAATAACCTCGATATGTATACAATTTGTATAACACCTTCACTTTATTTTAATAAACATTTTGTACTTTGATTCGACAAATATTCTTTATATTTGTATTTCCGAAACGTATGCATGTCATGTCTATTCAAACTTAACGCCTACACCAATCAGCTTGTCTTTTACCTGTTGGTGTAAAATGGCTTTGTTTCTGCGGCAACTGTAAATTGTGTTTTGTCAAAGCTCGACACTTTTTTATACAAGTAACCTGGAAATGAAAGTACGCATATTGAGATTTGCATTTCTTTACTCCATGTATTATAAACTCTCGCTCACAGAAATGACGTACTACCAATTCATTTTGCTCCTTTTCCCTATTGAATTTGACTCCGCATCCAAAGCACAATATTGCCCTCGTTTGAAAAAGATAAATGATGTCAAATGGTTCCTCAGCTTTATCCAAATGGTCAATTGCATCCAGAGTTGTTTGAATGCTCCCTTGAACCATCGGACGTCTCTCTTCAACCAAAGTTGGTTTAGATTTATCTAATGGGGTTCTTCCACCTCTCCTTGGTTTTTTCACTTTTCCTTTCATCCCTGAACGGATACCCCCAATCAATAGATTTGTTGTGTCAACATCATGTTTTTCCTTCTTTCGCCATTCAATAAACTTTTTAAGGCAGCCATAGAATTCTCCTGCTGCTATTGAATGTGCACAAATTTTTAATGCTGTATACACTGAACAGTTGTTACATTTAATTTTACCAGAAGTTTTTACTGCCGTGACCAAATGGGGTTCAACGTTCTCTATCTTTTGAGAGTGTCTAACATATACCCCTTCGAAGCCTGGCGTTTTAAGTATCGAATCTTGTGATTGTAGGAGACCTTCTGCCTTTTCAAACATCTCTTCGAGTAAATTTCCGATATACCTGGAATTTGTAATTGATAATCATCGTAGGAAATTCCTCGTTTTGATGAAACATTTGGACGAGTTTCTGGCTTTGGTAATGAGCGGTCAGATTTGCTCCTGTTTTCAGCGTGCTCGTTTATTAGTAAAAACTTATCTAACAATTTTCTTCCCTGGACATTGGACTCCAAAATTGTTTAATTACTTGTTTTCTTTCTTCAGCGTTCAGCCCATTCCAAATATGTCTCTTTTCTTAAATAAGTATGTGTGGAAGCCAAATCATATGGTCCATTGGCATAAATTGCCATCTCAAACTCCTGTTGCTGACAGGTAACATACTCCTCCACTTTACGATTGAAAACTGGCAGAGTGACTTTACCTGATCTACCAACCCAGTCCTTAACGTTGTTGTTTGTGCTTTCAACTCGGTTATTACTGAAATGACCATCAAGTTGTGCTTGGTCGGTGACTGCTTTGAATTTTTCAGACTCGTTTGAAACAAACCATGCGTGGAATGTAGGTACAAGATGGTCCCAAGTAGTTTTCAGATCTCTTAGGCGACTATCAAACTCCGATGTGGTCTCGCTATCAATAAGGCCTTTCTGGTACAACATGGAATCAACATTTGTGCCAAAGATGTCGGAAACTATATGCCTTATCGCAGGTGTTGCTGACTTCATTTCTTTCAGTTTATATTCAATATTTTCTTTCTTATGGGAAGCACACAACAAGTTTACGAAGGATTCTGAAGTGAAGGATACCGCAATAGCATTCATTGTCGCCTCATCACCATCTGAACCAATCGCCTGCATTTGGTATCTAAAATTTGGAATCATACGATCAAGTGCACTAAAAAATCTAAGATACGAATTTTCATCACGATGTGTATGGACAAAAGTTGGTCCCATTTCTAATGGGTGTCTTCCTTTGTATTTGCCGGAAGCATGGACAACTCTTAAATTTTCAAAGCATGTATTGGTAACATAGTAGTTTCCGATATTGAAGGTAGAGTCAACCGAAAAAACAGAAAAATGAAGTTGATGAGTACAAAAGGTATCTAAATCCATCAATTGTTTTCTGAAGCCAGCACATATTGTAAACTTTCTCCATCAGCTGCAAGTTCATGAACAAATGTACTTTCGCGTATCTGTGCTACCAAGTGTGTCAATTGGTCAGTCTTTGTAGCAGCCTTTGTTGATGATCTAATGTTGTAAATCTGTTGTAAATTACGTGGTTCTGAAGAAGCGGAAGAACTGTATAATGGTCCACCAGCGTCATCAACAAGCTTCTTAAATAACTGTCGTGGTTTAGTTTCTCGTGTTTCTTCTTTATATTATCTAAAACAGATAGATCAGTCTTGAAAATGGTCGAGAATGAGAATCTTTGCATTTCCATGTGCTTTCATGACTATATCTCCTCTTCACTGTCTCTGTGTATGTACTGAACAACAGCGTACCTGGATTTGATGTTGTATTTAGAAGTAGCAGTAGAAATTATGCGCTGAAATGAAACTCCGCGTTCGTTATATGTTGCTTGGTGTGTTCCGTATTGACGCCTAAGGTAGTGCGTGTATGAAGACTTGTTACCTGGAACAACATTCTCTATTCTACCATCTCTGATGTCTACCCTGTAATAACTTCTAGGGGATGCCGTGTTCCATACACCATTGTCATCAGCATAAATTGACTTCTGGTCCACCTCATTTAAATCAACAATAAAAACCGCATTATACCGTACACCTATTGGTTTCTTCTTGCAAATAAAGTCATTATCTACCTCCCCAAAGCAAAGCTTAAAAATCTCTTTTGCAGTTAAACTAGTTGACGGTGTTGAATATATTGGTATTGTATTATGAAATTCTCTAACAGCCTTGTGAATACCATCTGATGACATCAAATCAGGTAGGCTATCTTCACTAGATTCAGATGATTTGAATTGCTGTTTTCACTGGAGTTTTCGGTACTTTTTCTTTTGTTTGTTTGTCATCAGCTGTAACATCTGGTTGCTGAGAAACTAATGGTTGCAAAATCTCTGGAAAATGCGCATGCACTAACTGAATTTCATCATCAGTTGAAACCGGTTCTAGAGGTATAAGTGGCTTCAAAGGAGTAGAACTACACAACGGGAAGCTTATGCTAGCTATAGGTTCATCAATACTTTCTATCTTTAATCTTTTACTGGTGAAAATCCAGCTGATTCCCCTACAAAACATACCGTTGAAATAAGATTACAACAATTGACATCAGTTTGAAAGCAAACTTTTTCTTGGTTAAATGGCCATACGATAACTTATAAATGCTTATACCTCTATCATTTGAATTCTGGTGTAAAGTTGTCCAACCTGTATGAAATACAGATCTTGTGTTCACGCTTCGCTTTTAAGTAATAACGCATGTTATCATGGACACAGGATCTGCTTCTCGTTTCATAAAAAAGTTTTATACGAAAAAAACGATCGGAAGTTAAACTTATTTGTTCATGACTTGCGAGTATTTTTTCCCTTTAGATATTTTGGTGAATCAGTTGTACTTTCTTTGGAAATCATACTACATCTTCTTATTTTTTACAAGCGTCGGAAAACTCATCATTCTAGTATTTCATGATTTGGTTCAGTATACCCCTGAATGTTCGGTCAAAACAATCTTCTGGTTTCCAAGATCGTATTTTGGTATCATGTAAACTAAATTAAGAAGATTGAATAAGAAAGGAAAATGTGTCAAACCAGACCAAGGAGTATAAAACAGTCTAGCCATATTTAATGAAGCGAAGGATCCTGCACCCACAGGCGGGCTTCAGCCGGTTCCTTTACAATGCATACTTAGTTAGTTTTCTCGTTTGAACTGTTTTACATTTGTCATTTCGGGGCCTTTTATAGCTGACTATGCGGTATGGGCTTTGCTTATTGTTGAAGGCCGTACAGTGATCTATAGTTGTTAATCTCTGTGTCATTTGGTCTCTTGTGAAGAGTTGTCTAATTGGCAATCACACCACATCTTCTTTTCTATATTGTTCAGCGAAATGAACGCACACTAAAGTTTGAAACATACAGATGAACCAAAAATTGAAATAAAAGCATACAAGACTTTGTATATTTCTTATTTTTATAACAAAGGCTAATGGTTCTTGACTTGAAACAGGCGCAAAAATGCGACGAAATTAAAGATGTTTTATAAGATCGCAACCCTTCCCCTTTACCTCTAGCCAATGTGGAATAAACAAACCCATAGCGATCACAGGCGCTTATGGATTGGATCCCCTTTTTATTTTTGTGTTTATCTTTTTAATTGAAAATATTTTTAAAGTAATTCATGGCTTGTCAATGCGTTTTAACAATATAAGTATAGAGGAGGAAATATATAACTACTTATATTGTTAAAAGCACTGACAAGACCTTTAACCCTTCAAATAAGTTAAAATAGGTTAATAAAAGTTGAAATATAAAAATATTTTCAAACTAGACAAAGCGATGCCCCACACTCCACTCTGAAGTAACTGTATTATAACAAAGTCAATGTAGGACTTTCTTTGAGATATTATTGTGTCTGGGAGACACAGATGAT
>JAASAO010001537.1:0-21656 GCA_017311375.1 Mytilus coruscus
GTATCATCTGGGAGATATATACTCCATGTGCAGAAATGAAAAGTTCATAAAAGGGAAGCTGAAATCATCTCTTTTGTCGTAAAGTTTTGTTCTCAACCGACCCTTGTTGTCAATCTCTAGATGTAAATAGAAATAAGAAGATAGTCAAGATATGAGGCAGACTTAACCGTATATGTTCTATCCGATATTTCAAGTTCGACGGGATACATGCGTTTAACAAAGTCACTTAAATTTGAATTATTTAGATGAGGACATCATCTTTATAGCGGAAAGTGAAGGTAAAGGATAATGCTAGCGTCTTTTCATTCTTTCTAAAAAAATCTCCTGTAATTTAAGTTTACAAAACTACTCTTATCCCACCATTAAAAAAGAGGCAGAAGATACCAAAGGGATAGTCAAACTCAAAAGTCGAACACGATGTGCTCCTTAAGGGTAAGCAGATCCTGTCAGTACTGAGGCACTGACTACTAAGCTGTTGATACCCTAACAGAAAACACAGTCCACAAACCGCGGTATCGACCCAGTGCTAGAAATTGATTATAACGCTTTATACAGTTTGTGTGTCCGAAGCGCTTTTCTGGTTTTTCCTAAATGACGAATGCTTTAACCTTAAATAACTGAATGCGTGAATAATTATATTACCGAAAGGGACCAACAAAAAAAAGCCAAATTCATCCTAGGTTAATGTTGCTTGTGATAGTTTGAAAGAAAGTTTCTTGATAATTTCTGAATCTACCAACGGAGAATTTAGGAAAGGTATGCTATAAATAGTGTCGGTACCGAAACTCTGACTTATGTGCAGCCGATACCCTCGTGACAAACAGTTCATAAACAATGGCATTGAGCCAGTGTTAGATAACGAAAACTTGATATCAAATATTGTTTTCACCAATGAATATAATGAAATCTCGACAATTATGTTTTAAGCAATAAATGAAACCAAAATACAATATTATACATTTATTGACTGGCGTTCGAAGAAACAACACACTAGCAAATCCCTTCATTTTTTATTCCGAACAACTGCAAATAGCAAGTGACAAAATATAATAGCCGCACACCTGTGTATAAATGCACGTGTGAAAAGTATATTGTCCTTGTGATACATGTGATATTTGGAAGTATTTGATTTACTGTAATGGAAACCAGGAATCAATGCGTAAAATTAATGTATATCATTGCTGGTAACTGAAAATATATTACCGTGTACATAAGTTTTCATAGATGAGAAAAACGACTACAGACCCATACAATACATTTGCTATGTTGCTGCTCTGTATGTCATTTTTATAAAGATTTTTCATTTTTATAAATATGAGTCATGATAGGTAATTTAGTAATTTTTAAAACAGACGCAGACCATTACGACGACTATTTCTTGTATGTGATATACCGTATATTGATGTGCTATTTTCCTTACGAATGGAAAAAGTTCAAGCAACAAGAGAAGCTAATGACGTCATGTTTGTTCAATAAAAAATGAATATAAAAAAAATCGTGAAATGTGATGGCAAGACTATTTATCGGGGAAGAAGTCCTTGAAACTATTGACTGGGTTGAAGTCAGTGGAATGATATAGCACTCCATATAACATTTCCTTTAAAAACATACTGAGGTATAATGAAATTTGATTATTTTGTCCTCATAACAGTAGAAGAAAATCAATAAATAGAAAAATCAATAAATAGAAAAGTCAATATTATATTAGTGAATACAACACGTAATTATTGTTACAGCATTTGCATTTGCGGTATATCTGATAACCGAAACGAACATTATACAGACTTTGCCCTCTTTCACGGGCAATACCAGCCTCATATAAGGATTAATAAAAGTTATAACTTGTCCATATTAATTTATTAAAAACCTGGACAAACCTATATTTACATTAACTAATCAGTGACGTCAGTGATTATGTTGTAGGATCAATAAAAGTTATCACTTGTTCTAAATTAAGCACTAAAAATACCCGAACAAATCTACTTTTACATTCACTAATCAGGGATTGCTGAATTATTGGGTTTTATTCTGCTAATAATGAACATGTATAAAGGTAAGCTGTGTAGAATATTTTTTTACATTTCTAACAGATATTTTTGTTCCGAAAACAGTTCTTTTGGATATGGGATCTGGACTGATAATAATGATAACAATAAAATAAGGTTTCATTATTTACAAGCACTTCATTACACAGTGCATTAACAAATAATTAATATAAACAAACAAAAAATGTCGAGTACTTAAGTCGCGAATCCTATCTGAACATGTAAGAGTCTAATAAAATAGGAAACTATCAAGTGTTATGATACCAATGGTTTTTGCGTATATTTGTCACAAGATGAAGTCCTATAGTCACGTGTTCGTCATGTTTGAGCTATTTGTTCCTTTGCTATGAACCATGTTTAATAAGATTTCCTATATTAAGCAATTTTCAAAAGATAAAACTTGAAATAAACATAGACAACAAACGACCCTTCCGACAAATAAAACTTGTTCGACTTTGGTAACGAGTTTGTCAAGTTCAAAATAATACCAACTGTACAGATCTATGTTTTCAAAGTAATGTCATTCGTCCCTGTGTTGATATTTAAGATTCATCTAAAGACGACAATTTCTATCCAGATAGTACTGAAAAATTAATTGGCGAGGAAAAAGTTGACGTAGTTGTCGATTTAACGTCAACCGACGAAGGAAAGAAGGAAACACATCTGCGAAATACAATTTCTTGGATCAGCAGAAACAAATGGACATGTGGCGTCGCTTTTTTAATATCATGTAGTATCGTCACTCTTGTTGTTTCAACATACAAACTCAGTGATCTGTCTCTCGAAGACAAAGGTACGTGTATAATTCTTGTGTATATGCCCTTCGTAGCAGTGTATAATCTTCCTTGGGAGATGTCAAGATTTAAATCGCCGTGTGTCTAGAGAAGTTGTGGTTAAATTAAATAGCGTATTGTACATGTTGTTTGATATGGACATAGAAACGATTAGATATGATAATAACAAATCAAGGGCCTACCGGGGGGTATTGCCTCTTTGTTACATCTACAGTTGTTTAAACATGAGCCATAAGAACAATGAGAACAATAGATTGATATAAGATATAATAATAAATATAATACATATATAAAGTGGCATAAACAGTTGAATCCAAGACTATATACTGAATTACTTCATATTATTCCAGAGTATATTTCAAAGATCCCAATCAGTGGAAAACTAATAAATTGACCAAAACAAACATGTTTTTTTTTGTGATATATTAAGTTAATGTTTTGGAACCGTTTGACCCTCATCATGCTCGAATGTTCTTACAAATACGGATCTACATTTTTATTTTCTTTCTTAATGTTTTTGTAATACTGGTTTAGAAAGATACGCCATGTATCATATATAGTGTTGGCATGAGTTTATTCCAAGTACAAACTTTTTTCAACTCTAATCCAAAGCACACAAGAAGAAAAGTTTTCTTAAATATATTTTATATAAATTTCTTTTTCTAATTTTCAAGGATTTTAAAAGAAAGACTGCTATTTAATCACAAACTTTCTCAAACATATTTTTTTTTACATGTTTTAGAAATTAGAATTCTAACAAAAAAAAAAAAAAAAAAAACCCAAGCTCCGTACCCTCCGGGCCAAAACAGGGTAAATGGTCGGTGCTATTGTAGAAATATCATTATCAATTTTGTATGGATTAAGATTTACGTGTTATGATTAATAGTTGACAAATACGTTTCTTGTTTATAACTTTTTTTCGTCGAAATGTGCGAAATCATTCTATTTGGCGAAAGCGTCGAGCGTATATCATCTACCTTTGCATCCTTTATAATCAATAAGAAGATGAAACCATGATGACATACTAAAGCATATTAGTGTAATAAATATGATTTTATAATTATTGTGAATGAAAATTGAATTCAAACGATTAACCTCTTAATTAAATGTATTGTGAAATTTATTTTATTTTATTGTAATTTTGCAAGAGATATCCAGTATGAAAAAAGACATAGTACAGATTAAAGTTCAGAGGAAAAAGTTTGAAGATGATATTACTGTGTTGTTTGTTGGGCATAGCCGTCAAAATGAAGATTTAGACAAATCGGAAAAAGTATGTAAAATACCAATTAGTACATAACATAGTATTTATAAAGAGTGTTATTCAATTTCGTTTTTAAGGCCTAGATATATGCGTTCAAGTATTATAATAGCTTTTTATCATCATGGACTCTTCCCTCGTATTAACAAACCTAATGATGATATTAAACAAATTGGAAACAAGCATGTAACTGTTTTGAATCTACGATACCATATTTATAGAGTCCACCCCTTTTAAAATAATCAGTAGTGATTTGTCTATACCATGATTTCGTCAAATTATATTTTCTTCGATAAATTACAGTTTTATCTCTACGTTTCAAGATAAAGCAGTTTGTTTTTAAATTAACTCAATATTAATTTTACGAAATTAATTTTTTGCTGATTGAAATTTGATATTTTTTCTAACATTTAAAGTATTAGGGATTTGAACTTGAGGGTAAATAGCTAGATTAAGAATAGAATAAATAGATAGATTGATTGATTGTTGTCTGCTTAATGTCAAACAGAAATGAACCGACTGTATTATTTATATTACTATATCCGTCGCGCCACTGTTATGTAAAATTTGTTGTATCAGCTTATGCTTTTTTCAGTGCTTCAGAATATAACAGTGACTTTCGAGGAACTTACGAAAAAAATAAATAATTTAACTACAAACTTTGAACGTCAGATCAAACTTCACGTTGACATGACAAAAAAGATTGATGATGTGCAAACGGATAAGAAAAAGATGTTTGATGAATTTAAACAAAAACAAATCAACCTCAAGCAGAACTTAAATAATATGACAAAAACACAAGAAGGTTTTAGAAATGATCTTACAGAGACTCGTAATGGTCTACAGAAGGATACGGAACAAACAGTTAAAAGTCTACGAATAGAATTTGAACCAGCAATAAACAAGTTGAAAGCTGACTCCAGAGCAATTCAAGACTCACATAATAAACTCAGAGCAATCCAACAAAGTTTACTTGAAACAGGTGAGTCAGTAAAAAACAGAAAAACGTATAAGTGTTTTCCAGTTTTGACTGTTAATATTTGTGAACTTGATCAATCCAGTGATGAAACCAAATTGTTTCAGTAGTCAATATTTAAATTTAAAGTAGTCAACCACGGTGCAGACTTTTTACATGAGAAACATTCATTTCAATACCTAACAATTTATCAAAGACTAAACAGAAATTTCTATTACAAGACCATATGTTATCAATTTCTATGGGTTTTGGTGTAAATCATCAATCATAAAATGTGACATAATATGATATATTGCAAACTGTACGTTTGAAGAAGAGGCTCCCACTGTATCATATAGATATATAAGATAGACGGAATATACCAAAGGAATATTGCAACTCATATATATACAATTAGACAATGCTCTCTTATGCAGAAAATTGAAATGGAACAGCCAAAGATACAAAATTCAAAATTAAAACCAGATTAAAAAAAATTTAACTTTCCTGAAAATATATGCCTGTTTGCTTAAGGTCAATGAACAAGAACTGGGCTTTGTCACAAATTTGGGTAAAATTTGGCATACAGCTTGGCTTGTTAGACTACAACTGAAAATCAAAAACATAATGCATTTATCTCTTTCAATAAAGCACATTCAATCGGCGAAAGACGTTCTTGAACTTTTATTAAAATCATCAAATCTCCGATTTAAAATCCATAGACATTTTTTTATAAAATTATATGTTGTTGATACATCGATTTCCATTTTAATGATATCATAATAATTATTTGGTCACTGACTTCGTTTTTGGTCTATCAACAAATCTGTTACCTATGTTGTAGTGAAAAAAAAAACGTTTAAATAATCGACGTCACGCTTTTTCTACGTTTTGGGTTATTTTCACGTAGAGCACCACTTTCTTTGAGGTATACCGTTAAATCGAAGTCGGTGACCATATCATTTTTTTTTTTACATCATTAACGTGGAAATTTATGTATTAGGAATACATGTTTTTCTTTTAAGAAAAATCTATGGATTTGAAATAAGAAATTTGATGATTTGAAGACATATTTATGAAATTTTTTTGGCAATTGTATTTGCTTTCTATACAATTGGAAAATTATTTTAAAGAATTCAATCAATCAGTAATATTTCAGATAACAAAAGATATAAATGCATAATTTTTCGATTTATTGTGCTTAAATAAAAGTTCAACGAGCCAAAGTTGTGATATAGCCCATTTATTGTAACTTGACCTCAATGTCGATTGGTTATCCTTTCATGCAAAGTCGGCAAATGGTTTTATCGTTGGAAGGGAATGTCCTGATAATCATATTTCTGTATTCTTTTCCTAGTTTTTCATGAGGCTAAAACAAAGATAAAACTATTACATGCATAACAATAATCCGGATAATTACCGCTAGTTTACCAGAAATACTTCCATACTGATAATATGTTACGATTGCATTGTAAATTTCAAACCTATTTGTTAAATTTACTTATATTTATAGTTTCAGAAATCAAGAATGATATGCAAACGTAACCAAATGCTGGTTAGAATACTCAAAGTGGTGTTGGCAAAAAAAAGAACTTTTCATTTTACTCTTATGCGTCCATACTATAGTTACATATAGTTTGTGAGTGATTCATTATTCACAACTGTATTCTCTTTATGATATTTTGTACTATAAATGAATAAAATAACCACCTATATATTTTTAATACGACTTAACCTTTATTTCAACGACTAAAAGCTCTTATTTACAAACCGTATAGATTCGGGACGATTAAAAGCTTGACCAATTGTTTAGACACCTGTTTTTACTGTTGATGACTGTATGTTGCCTTCGAGTTATTTTTTATAAACTGTTGTTTGTCTTTTGGTCGTTTTTGGTTAATTTTTCCTTGGCGTTGTTAGTTCGTTTTCGAGTTTTTATCCATTTGGTATTTTCAGCATCTATTTTGTTATTTTGGTTATTTTTGTCGTTAAGTTGTTTTTTTACCGTATACTACATATCCCGCCTTTTTCATATTCGCACTCTAAAAAACTACCCCAAAAAACATGTATTGATAGAATTGATTTAGATTATACAAAAAAGCCGTTTTCCGTAAAAGCAGATATTGGCCGTAAACTTTACGGATGGGTTCCGTTATATGAGTCTCGTAAAAGCAAACTCAAAGTAAACTTCAAGTTCTTTGGATAGAACTGATAAGTAGGAAATACAGCTAAAATAGAATTCTGTTGATAGAAATTCAGGTTTTGGTGGGGTTCGTGTTGCTCAGTCTTTAGTTTTCTATATTGTATTTTGTGTACTGTTGTTTTTCTGTTTGTCTTTTTTCTTTTTTAGCCATGGCGTTGTCAGTTTATTTTCGAAGAGTTTAAATGTACCTTTGGTATCCTTCGCCTCTCTTATGGAGTAAGTCTGCCGAAGAAATGAACTTATGTATGCCAATGTCTCAATATATAATTCATTATGTGTTTTTTTTTTTTATGTTTTATGTCAACTTCAACTATAGCCAAGTTATAAACTGTATTTAGTTTCCTATACCTCACCATTTCAACATTAAACACTGTTCTTAGTATGCCTATTTCTGACGGCGAGGAATTTATATTTGGGCAGTTATGTCCTGTCGGAATGGGGACATTTTATCCGATGTCCTCCAACCATTTCAATAGACCAACGTTGACTAACTACATTGTAACTATTTGCTTTTTTCTTCAATTTTGTTGTGTCCTGGATTAGCAGTGTACTTGAAAGGATGACTGTACATCGTACACTCCTAAACACCAGCACACACTTGGAAACTGGCTTATATATATTGGTCGTTTGAATAAATTTTGAAACAATTTTTGTTCATAATCACTTTCAGAACGTCGCAGCACATGCATAAAGCAGATACGTTATAACATAGGTATCGATCATTAATCTATAACAAAACACTTAGCGAGTTTCATAAATTAAGGGAAATAATGCAAACAAGACATATAACGTCAGGAAATATTTTGAATTGACATTCATCACAGTTGGTAACGTTGCCATATCGTGAACTGTTCAGTACATTTTGTCATGAAATAGTGCAGTTGGTAATGATTTAATTAAATCACCCCAAACGATTTACTCAGTTCTTTTCAAGTAAGCAAATAAGGTATTTGAATCAATTGGCGTCAAACGCATAACATTAAAATTGTTGTAAGAAGTTATATGAAATAAAGCATTACATCGAACATTGGCATGAGTATATTCAGTGAATGACATCGATCAGTTAAGTGTCTATAGAAAATTGTCATGGTATTATATCTATATTACTAGTTCTACGTCAATATTGATAAGCAAACTTAAAGGCGTCTATAAAAACGCAATAACAACAAATGTCCCATTTGAACAATGAATTTTTTTTTATTGATTTGGTTGGCGTACTTAAAACATGTGAAGTGGATTAGTATTTAAAGAGAGAATAGCTGTCAAAAATGTACTCTAAGTAGGTATAAATAGATGGGACAACTATCAAACATAGACAAAAGAACGATGATGTAAACAAATACAGGTCATCGGACGGACTTCAGCAATGTGCAAAACGCATAACAGCATGAAACAATGGGAAACCGTTCAAAAGAGAAAACCACTTGCCTGTTTATAAAAACTAATATATCTATGGCCACTTTGGATTGTGTTATCAAACACTGCCTTTTTGTACTAAATAGGCGATATTCCCAGAAACTTGAAAAGTAATACATTTGGAAATACATACATAGTAATTGGTACATATAATTCAATTCATTTGTTTCATATTTTTCATGTCGGGGCCTTTTATAGCCGACTATACGGTATGGGTTTTTCTCATTGTTGAAGGCCGTACGGTTGCCTATAACTGCTTACGTCCACTTCATTTGAACTTTGGTGGATAGTGGTCTCATTGACAATCATACCACATCTCCTTACTTTTATAAATACAACGGATATTTGTGTTTGTAATTGGAAGACTCAATGCTATATAATGATAGATTATGTTTATTCTTTTAGCTGTCTTAGAAAATTTATTCCACTGCATTTTAATATAGAATAAATGAAATAAATAATATAAACTAACCATCACTAGCATACATTCTGCAATCAGCAGTGTTCTGATGTAAATGATTTTCGGTCAATTCATCTGACATAATTATGTATGTATACACTCCCATCAGCATCTGTTGTGGCTGCGCTGCTATTTTAAGTTAACGAAGGATTTACGACCTCTTCTGCTGAAATATTCCTTCAGGTCAGCAACGACATTTTCCAGGAGTTTGACATTGCTTTTTACATCAATATCTTCATACAGCTTCTATAAATCTGATAATTCAACTGGAGGATAAAGAGTCATACCTTCTTTACGCTGACGTTTCAGGTCTTTAGTGTTGGTAAAACACTTTGGTAGGAATCCTTGAAATCAGTGTCATGATCAATGTCCTTTTCACTATCAAATTTAGATAAGTGTCTGTTGATACCATGTCTTAATGAAAACACAAAATTTCTTGTACAGTTCACGATTTTCCGTGCGAACCTCGGTATAAAATCTAAATAAAGTAGTGTTTAATTTCATTTTTGGCAAATTCTCGAAATTTGCAGGTACTGTAAGATGTGTAAATTTAGAAATTATTGCGTGCATTTATCATCGCAATTTCTGAAGAAAGGACAAGAATACCAGATTAATTATTACGATTTCAGAAAAATATGCATTCATTTATATGTATCAAATATCAGAATGCGAATTTTTATTATTGCGATACTCATCTCATCGCATTATTCACATACATGAAATCCTCGCAATAATTTGTGAATTTACAGTAGATTTTTCTCTCGTAAATAAGATTCAAATGTTGTTATGAACAGAAAAATCGACTTTTAATTATGGCCAACAAAAGACACAAATCAATAATAAAATTTAACAAGATTTATATACACAAGATTACAAGAAGTATTACATAAAAAGAAATGTCAACTTAACTGTCAAAATATATATCCAATCTTTTATCTTTTCTTTATCCGGAAATCTTCTCGGAATCCACAGAATATTATATCCAATTGGTCACAATCTAGTATGATGAAGCTCGTAAATAAAAGTGTCAATCCAACTGCTGAGAATGTTGATGTCTATCGATGTCTAAGTCTATCTATGTCTGTCTCTAAGTCTCTATATATATACTCAAATGGAAACTTCTAGACAACGCTAGAAATTCAAATTACGCATCTTTGTTATGATCATTCTGGAAACGTTATGTAAGTGAAATAGAAAGTTCTAATCATTCCATGAGTATCAATGATTGTTCCAGTGATTTCTAAACTGCATAGTTGTAACACAATGTGTATAATTTTGTACACAATGTAAACACATATAATAGGCCACACAAAACAAATAAGGCCAACTAAATAGATATGATAGTTACAATATCATAACACCTCCCCCCTTAAAAAAAGTTTAGAGTGTAACAAAAAATTTTCATGAATAATATGTACAAACTACATAGTATATACACAGTGTTTTAATAAGTTCTAGATAAAGCATCTGCTATTACATTATCTTTACCTTTAATATGTTTTACAATAACATCATATTCCTGTAACAATAAACTCCACCTAGTCAATCTCTGGTTCTTGTTTCTCATTTTATGTATGACATATTATAACTAAACTGGCTCTTATTCTGTGCAACAGGCTTAATATCAGTACGCTCAGTGCTTTGATTCTTGTAATTTCCACTCGAAGTATTAAAATTTTGACCTTTGAAACTTCTTTTATGTGAAAGAGTATAATTATCCGATATAACAGCTGCATCTTGTAAAGTCTCAACAGTTTTGTCATCTAAATGTGTTTTAAGTCTAAATGAACACACTGCTTGAACTCTTCCAATAACATCAATGGTCTTAAATAATCACAATTTTTATCTATTTTTCTTTGACGTAAACCATTTATCAAATAGATCTTCTTTTTCCCTAGCAAATTCAACATAGGTTTGTGAATCAAATTTTTTATAAGACCTAAATGTCTGTCTATATGCTTCTGGCACTAGCTCATAAGCTTTTAAAACCTCCTTTTTAACCTTGTCATAATCAGAACTATTTCAGTAAATTTCAGCGGCCTTGCCCTCAAAAACACTTTGCAGCATTGTAGTCCAAAAAATACCAAATTTTGAGCAATTTTCTCAAACTGTGGAAAAAATTTATCAACTGTTTTTTCACAAAATTTGGGAACCAAACGTATATTTTTTGCTGCATCAAAATTAAAATGTTCTGATTTTGATTGGAATTTAGTGTTGCTTTCTTCTTTTGCCATTTCAATTTTAAATTCATCTTCTTTTTCTTTTTTCACCATCTCTAACCTTTCTTCTTTTCTTTTTCTCCATCTCTAACCTTTCCTTCATTTCTATCTGTCTTTCTTCTTTTTCCAATTGTTTTATTTTGAGTTCATGTTCTAATTCAAGCTGTTTTAATTTGATAGCGTCAACATTTTCGACCTTAAGTTTAAGAGCCTCTTCACCTAAAATTTCTGCGTCAACTAATTTGTCTATTACCAAATTTTTTATAACTTTTTTCTCATAGATACTCTAAAGTCTAATTTCAGATGTTTAGCAAGCAACACTAATTCCTCTTTCTTTAAATTATCAAACCCTTCCAGGTCTGGCGTTTTCAAAAATTTACCGGTATTGTAGAATTTTGTTGGCTAGTTCTAATAAAAATACTGAAAAAATTTTTAATAAGATATTAACGTTATCCCGGACACGAGCCCCAAATTTCTGTTATGAACAAAAAAATCGACTTTTCGTTATAGCCAACAAAAGACACAAATCAATAATAAAATTTAACAAGATTTATTATACACAAGTTTACAAGAAGTATTACGTAAAAAGAAATGTCAACTTAACTGTCAAAATATATATCCAATCTTTTATCTTTTCTTTATCCAGAAATCTTCTCGGAATCCACAGAATATTATATCCAATTGGTCACAATCTAGTATGATGTAGTTCGTAAATAAAAGTGTCAATCCAACTGCTGAGAATGTTGATGTCTATCGATGTCTAAGTCTATCTATGTCTGTCTCTAAGTCTCTATATATATACTCAAATGGAAACTTCTAGACAACTCTAGAAATTTAAAGTACGCATCTTTTGTTATGATCATTCTGGAAACGTTATGTAAGTGAAATAGAAAGTTCTAATCATTCCATGAGTATCAATGATTGTTCCAGTGATTTCTAAACTGCATAGTTGTAACACAATGTGTATAATTTTGTACACAATGTAAACACATATAATAGGCCACACAAAACAAATAAGGCCAACTAAATAGATATGATAGTTACAATATCATAACAATGTCCTCACACTAGAATCTGTGTATCGCCGAGTATTTTTAACATCTTCTAAATTTCTTCATCATTTAACAACGAAAAGCATTTTTCAGTAGCTACTTCTGCTGCTCCTGCCATGCTTTGTTGCCAGAAACATACAACTGCCATATGCGAGATCGAAACGCTTTTAAGACGAGAGTGTTGATTGGTTGATATTAATTCGGTCGTACAATAAATAAGCTGTATTTAAACACCCTTAAATAGCTCACAAAATTTCTCGTTTCAATATTTTGTATCACTAACGTTGTACCAAGTCCTATATAAACCTCTCGTGATTTTTCCCGCAGAGAATATGATGTTTTATCAAGGAGGATTTCCTATGCTTTTAGCCAATGAGAAACAGAAAATGTATCGTCATATTATAAACTAGGTTATCAATGACCAAATACTTAGTGATGAACGACAACATACTGGGTGATCAACGACGACAGGCTTTGTTATCAGTGACCACAAACGAAGTGCACCAAAAAATGTAGAAGACAAAACAAAAGAAAAAAAAAAAGACAATGAAATACATTTATTTAACATTCATTAAAAAATGGTTTTTAACGAACTTGACCAATAGTGAAGGTAGGGGTAGTACAGAATTTTAGTATAAATTTATACTCTTAGAAGTTTCGGGCATATAAATGTTGAAAATATGCCGCACAGCCCTATATTTTGACCTTTGAAAAAAAAAGGTAGTGCATATGAGCTTTCCATTCTAGGATATAATTTTTTTCGAAACTTCATAGTAAAAGTGGTACAGTTTTATCCGTAAAAGGAGTTTCAATGGGAAATTGCATTGTATTATTTGCAGAAATGCAACCTATATTGGGTGAAAAAAGAGAACATGTAGAATTTCACCAAATCTGGTTTATCGTCAGAGTTTTAATGAAATTAACTCAGATATAAAGTGTTATTAATATTTCAAGAAGACTGAGAAATCCTTGGCCTTTACTATGATAACTCAGCATAAATTCACAGTTTACAATATGCATAGTTTATCTAAAGCCCTGTATGCAAAGTAAATTCATAATATATGCTCATTTGTAATTTAAATTGTTAAGCAGTGCTTATATTTACTCTTCGCAGTCATTGAAACTCATAGCTCCTTGATGAATATTGTTGTTGGGGTGTTTTCGTCCTGTCGAAAACCAAACTTAAGCCGTAACACCTGAATGTGGTTTCTAAGCTTGTGACCGTGGCATATAAAAATACAAACTAGAGATTCAAAAATACCTCAATAAAGCTAACAATATTGTGTTCTATCCTAAAAATGTACTAAATATTCCATATTCAGAGAAACAGTAGAATTATTTAGCAAATTTGAGGTCCCTGGGGCAAAAAACAGAATAAAATCCCTAACCCCTGGGTCATAAAACAGATAATTTAGCCTGTAAAGGCTAGGATTTTATTATTATAAAGGTCTTCTGTATAGAAAACAATAACTATGCTTTGAATTTATGCAAAAAGCAGATTCCAGCAGTCAGTTCTATTAAACTATAAGTGAATTCATATATCAGACTGGTAACTTCATACATACAATTTTTGCAAATATGGCTTTGTTTAAACACTTCTAGTCATATATTAGCCAAATTATGTTAGATATATAGTAAGAGATAATATTATTGTGACAAGAATTCTCCACGAACCATGATTTGAGGCAGAAATTGTAAACTTTTAAAGATAAATAGGCATACAGTAAGATGTGAACTGGAGACAGAGGCAGGATTGGACACTTTATATAATCTTGAATGTTGTAATGATTAACTGCTAAACTTTACATTTATAGTATTCTGAAATGATTTCAATTTGTTATCAGAATAGTTTCATATAGGTTCTAGGCATTTCAGGTCAGAAAACATGCACATAGGGCAGGCTGACATTAGTTAAAGTCTTGTTTTCAAATTCTTAAAAAAAAAAATGGAAACAGAGGTTGGGGTATAAAATGTACTGTAAAAGAAAAGTTAGAGCAAATGCAGTGATTTCTTTTAGACTATGATTCTGATAAATAACTATTGTTGTTAGAAAAAGGGGTTTTCACGAGTTTTCTATTTGAATAAATGTTAGTTTAGGTTGCGCTTTGTAAATACAGATGTTTCACAAATCACGCCTCTTTTGTGGGATATAAAATATTCATAGATAGTTTGTTTTGTTTATGTACTGGTTTCCAGATATGATCTCTATGTATCTTCTCATAGAAACATAACTTAAAAATGTTACCAGTATAAATAAACATAATTAGCGGTCGCCTTGAATTTTGAGGTAGACCAAAAGTGAAGGTAGGGGTAGTACAGAATTCTAGTATAAGTCTAAACTCTTAGAAGTTTGGGGCATATAAATGTCGAAAATATCCGCACAGCCCTATATTTTGACCTTTGACAAAAATAGTAGTGCATATGACCTTTCTAGGATATAAATTTTCGAAACTTCATAGTAAAAGTGGTACAGTTTTATTCGTAAAAGGGTTCCAATGGAAATTGCATTATTTGTATTTACAGAAATGCAACCTATAGTGGGCATAGGAATGATAAAATTAAATTTTGGGACCAATACTAACAAATGACCTATCCACTAAAGACAAAATGACGTAGATGTTGTATGACTTGCAATGCGTAAATGTAACTAAAGATCTGCCTTCAGAATGGTACCGTACAGTCAGCTAGAAGAGGGGTTAAAATAACAATATGCAAAACAATTTAAACTAGAAGACCAACAGCTTGATTATGTGCAAACCGGTAAACGATAAACGACCAACGACAACCACTGAACTACAGTTCTTGACTTGGGTCCGGCACATAATAATATAGAACGAAGTTTAACATGTTTTGGGAGTACTCAACCCTCTCTAACTTACGACTGTGGTGTAGCAGCACATCATAAGAACAAACTGTAAAATTCTGTAAAAAGTCCTCGACCCATTAGATATTGGTAATTTTGACCTTGATACCGCTACATACAATTGCTGCGAAGGAGGTTTCCAGTTTATATATTATTTGTTTGTCTATTATACTTTTAAATATAAATAATGTTATATTTGAAATATTTCGTCAACGTTAATTTATCATCAAAGTCACTATAGTTATAAGGGTATGCACAATACACATTTCTTTGAAAAAATAGCATTGGAGCTCGGTATTTTTGTTATTTTACTTTATACATGACTTTGATAGATACAAAATTTTGCAAGGGAAATTCAATCCGGAAAGTCCCGGTATTTCTTTATGTAGAAAATGGTGGATTAAACCTGGTTTTATATGATTCTAATAAACTTTTTCAGAAAACAACAACACATTAAAATAAATTTACAGTGATGTTACACAAAAGTTTGATATAATACTCAGTCTTAGTGAGAGATAAATACAAGCTTTCAACTCACTTATCATGAATATCAATATTAAGACTATTTTTAATGAACTTTTAATGCTAAATTAGGATTTATCAAAACATGTCGGTTTCAAATTCACTAGTTTGTGTAACATTACTTCTTTAAGATAAGCAAATAGATTACTGACAAAATTCGTTATCAGAGAGATGCATTCATAGTTAAACAGAAATTGCCCACAGTATACAATAGAATTATATGATATTGAAAAGAGAGACGAAAGATACCAGAGGGACAGTCAAACTCATAGATCGAAAACAAACTGACAACGCCATGGCTAAAAATAAAAAGACAAACAGACAAATAATAGTACAGATGACACAACATAGAAAACCAAAGACTAAGCAACACGAACCCCACCAAAAACTGGGGGTGATCTCAGGTGCTCCGGAAGGGTAAGCAGATCCTGCTCCACATGTGGCACCCGTCGTGTTGCTTATGTTATTACAAATCCGGTAAATAGTCTAATTCGGTAAGTCACATTCGTGAAAAGGGAGGGTATTGTAGTTACGACATAAGGAACATATCCGATATCATCTGTGAAACGGTTATTCCATAACGGTCAACCAACTCGTGATGGCGTCCGTAAAATTTACGAAAGGATGACTTCAACTTCACCATTTGGAACTCTTGGTTTATTAGCTTCCTTGTGAGCAGCAATCCTCTATCAAGGGAATCATGATAGGAAACACAAGCCCGGGAATATCGTATCAATTGGGAGATATATACTCCGTATGCAGGCGCTGCTGGAATGTTGCTACATAGAAATGGAAAGTTCACAATTGGGAAGCTGAAATCATCTCTTTGTCATAAAGTTTTGTTTTCAACCGACCCTCATTGTCAATTTCTAGATGTAAGTCAAGATATGAGGCAGACTTAACTGTTGCAGTGATTTCTTTTAGACTATGATTCTGATAAATAACTATTGTTGTTAGAAAAGGGGTTTTCACGAGTTTTCTATTTGAATAAATGTTAGTTTAGGTTGCGCTTTGTAAATACAGATGTTTCACAAATCACGCCTCTTTTGTGGGATATAAAATATTCATAGATAGTTTGTTTTGTTTATGTACTGGTTTCCAGATATGATCTCTATGTATCTTCTCATAGAAACATAACTTAAAAATGTTACCAGTATAAATAAACATAATTAGCGGTCGCCTTGAATTTTGAGGTAGACCAAAAGTGAAGGTAGGGGTAGTACAGAATTCTAGTATAAGTCTAAACTCTTAGAAGTTTGGGGCATATAAATGTCGAAAATATCCGCACAGCCCTATATTTTGACCTTTGACAAAAATAGTAGTGCATATGACCTTTCTAGGATATAAATTTTTCGAAACTTCATAGTAAAAGTGGTACAGTTTTATTCGTAAAAGGGGTTCCAATGGGAAATTGCATTATTTTTATTTACAGAAATGCAACCTATAGTGGGCATAGGAATGATAAAATTAAATTTTGGGACCAATACTAACAAATGACCTATCCACTAGAGACAAAATGACGTAGATGTTGTATGACTTGCAATGCGTAAATGTAACTAAAGATTTGCCTTCAGAATGGTACCGTACAGTCAGCTAGAAGAGGGGTTAAAATAACAATATGCAAAACAATTTAAACTAGAAAACCAACAGCTTGATTATGTGCAAACCAGTAAACGATAAACGACCAACGACAACCACTGAACTACAGTTCTTGACTTGGGTCCGGCACATAATAATATAGAACGAAGTTTAACATGTTTTGGGAGTACTCAACCCTCCTCTAACTTACGACTGTGGTGTAGCAGCACATCATAAGAACAAACTGTAAAATTCTGTAAAAAAGTCCTCGACCCATTAGATATTGGTAATTTTGACCTTGATACCGCTACATACCATTGCTGCGAAGGAGGTTTCCAGTTTATATATTATTTGTTTGTTTATTATACTTTTAAATATAAATAATGTTATATTTGAAATATTTCGTCAACGTTAATTTATCATCAAAGTCACTATAGTTATAAGGGTATGCACAATACACATTTCTTTAAAAAAATAGCATTGGAGTTCGGTATTTTTGTTATTTTACTTTATACATGACTTTGATAGATACAAAATTTTGCGAGGGAAATCCAATCCGGAAAGTCCCGGTATTTCTTTATGTAGAAAATGGTGGATTAAACCTGGTTTTATATGATTCTAATAAACTTTTCCAGAAAACAACAACACATTAAAATAAATTTACAGTGATGTTACACAAAAGTTTGATATAATACTCAGTCTTAGTGAGAGATAAATACAAGCTTTCAACTCACTTATCATGAATATTAAGACTATTTTTGGAAAAAAAACTCACTCATTTTTAATGAACTTTTAATGCTAAATTAGGATTTATCAAAACATGTCGGTTTCAAATTCACTAGTTTGTGTAACATTACTTCTTTAAGATAAGCAAATAGATTACTGACAAAATTCGTTATCAGAGAGATGCATTCATAGTTAAACAGAAATTGCCCACAGTATACAATAGAATTATATGATATTGAAAAGAGAGACGGAAGATACCAGAGGGACAGTCAAACTCATAGATCGAAAACAAACTGACAACGCCATGGCTAAAAATAAAAAGACAAACAGACAAATAATAGTACAGATGACACAACATAGAAAACCAAAGACTAAGCAACACGAACCCCACCAAAACTGGGGGTGATCTCAGGGGCTCCGGAAGGGTAAGCAGATTCTGCTCCACATGTGGCACCCGTCGTGTTGCTTATGTTATTACAAATCCGGTAAATAGTCTTATTCGGTAAGTCACATTCGTGAAAAGGGAGGGTGTTGTAGTTACGACATAAGGAACATATCCGATATCATCTGTGAAACGGTTATTCCATAACAGGTCAACCAACTCGTGATGGCGTCCGTAAAATTTACGAAGGATGATTTCAACTTCACCATTTGGAACTCTTGGTTTATTAGCTTCCTTGTGAGCAGCAATCCTCTATCAAGGAATCATGATAGGAAACACAAGCCCGGAATATCGTATCAATTGGGAGATATATACTCCGTATGCAGGCGCTGCTGGAATGTTGCTACATAGAAATGGAAAGTTCACAATTGGGAAGCTGAAATCATCTCTTTGTCATAAAGTTTTGTTTTCAACCGACCCTCATTGTCAATTTCTAGATGTAAGTCAAGATATGAGGCAGACTTAACTGTATATGTAGTATCCTTTATCTCTAGTTCGATGGGATAGATTCGTTCAACATAGTCACCAAATTTTGTATTATTTAGTGAGAGAACATCATCTATATAGCGGAACGTAGAGTTAAAGGATATTGCTAACCTCTTATCTTTCTTCCTAAGAAGTTCCTGTATGAAGTCAGCCTCATAATAATAAAGAAACAAGTCGGCAAAAGAGGGCACAATTGGTTCCCATTGGAATTCCGACAGTCTGTTGAAAACACGTCCTACAAACGTCACAAATATGTTGTCAATCAATAAATCAAGCATCTTGATAATGTCAGTTTCAGAGAATTTTTGTTTGAACCTGAGTGATTTTTTACAAAGTAGGATTTAAGATACTTGTACCTACGTTGGCCATTCCTTTTTATGAAACAAAGTAATACCAACTCTTTCAATTTGTCTTTTAGTTTGGAATGGGGAATACTTGTGTAAAGTGTAGAAAAGTCAAATGTTTTAATACTATTGCAAGATGAGAGAGTCTTAGATTGTATGTACTCTAAAAGATCTTTGGAATTTTTTAGTATCCACATCTGATTCACGCCACCTCTAGAATAGGCAGTTTCACAATAACTTTGGAGCCCGGCTTTGATTGCTGATACAATAGGTGTTAATAATTTAGAAAGAGGTTTCGTGGAGCACTTGAAATTAATGCACACCTATTGAAACGTGTATCGTTGATTGATTGATCAATTGATTGAAATTGGTGTTTACGGTCACTTTCAGCACTATTGGTTATTTTGTGGCGGTCAGTTTTCATTGGTAAAGGAAGTCGGAGTGCCGAAAGAGAACCACCAACTTTCGGCAGAAAAACTACTGAATTAAGATTTGAGTCGAATGCACGAGTGTTGAGCTGATGTAGCTGTTCACTAATTAAATTATATATTTTTTTGTTTAAATTGGCAAATGGATTAGACAAAAGCTTTAAAACTGAGCAACAGCTGACTCAGCGTTTCATTCCAACAAGGATACCAAAATTAGAAACATTGGTTCGTCAATGAGGAACGCTGCCCTTACTCCCGCATGACCTAACACCACAATAGGCAACTGTCTTTTTCATGATATATAAATACGTAGCCACATCCCGTCGGATTTCAGATATTAGATCCGAAACCCTTGTCGCTGGAAAGAACCATTGCAATGGCTTTTTATGATTTTTGAATTTCCATTACAGAACCTGCTCAGATTTTTTGTTGATGACTTATTATCGTCCTATGTTAGCATGACATATTTGCCCCTGGGCATTAAATATTTTTTTCAGGGTTTATTATGTGTTTGTGCTAGTTGTCAGAAACGTCCGTCTGCGAAATATTTCTTTTAGGGACTATAAAACTATTTATCAAAGTTAAAAATTCTTACAAATGATTTTGTTTTCTTCGGTTTACAGTGATTACGGATATTTATTTCAGAACTGTGAATTTTGTACAATTGCTCTATCAATTATGTGTGCTACAAAAAACCTTCAATTTATTGTCATAAATCAGTTACAAAATGTTCATTCATCATCAAAATTCTGTTTTTATTGCATACGTTTACATGTGTTCTTTTTGCCTGCTATTGGAGAATAAATACCTTCGTTTTTAATTATATAGTAATATTTGTAGAAATATCATTTGCTACGTAAAACTGATAGATTTATCCCCCTTACAACTGTTTAAGTGTACATTAAAATGTGGCATTGGGTGGATTTTACATAGATATATAAAATCGTATAATATAAGCAAAATGAGGATGTTAAATTTGATGTATGCCTTTTTGTGCTTCTTCGTTACATTTGTTTGTTTTTATAGTGATTAAGATGATAACACAATGTTGACTGCTGTACCCCTATTTTTGACATTTTTACCTATTGTGTCTGTTAGTTTTGTTCACGCATCGTTGTCAATATAATGGAATTTGATGCGACTGTCATACAAGTGAGAGGTTTAGCTAGCTATAAAACCAGATTCAATCCACCATTTTCTACATAAGAAAATGCCTGTACCATGTCAGGAATATGACGGTTGTTATCCATTCGTTTGATGTGTTTGAGCTTTTGATTTTGCTATTTGATTATGACATATCTCGAAATTGACTATGAGGGTCTGTTGAAAACAAAACTTTACGACAAAAGAGATGATTTCAGCTTCCCAATTGTGAATTTTCATTTTTAAACCAAGAGTTCCAAATGGTAAAGTTGAAATCATCACTTTGTAAATTTTACGGACGCCATCACCAGTTAGTTGACCGTTATGGAATATCCGTTTCACAGATGAAATCGGATATGTTCCTTATGTCGTAACTACAATCCCGTTCCCTTTTCACGAATGTGACCTACCGAATTAGACTATTTACCCCTATTTGTGATATTTTTACCTGTTGTTTTTGTTTGTTTTGTCCACACATCGTTGTCAATATAATGGAATTTGATGCGACTGTCATACAAGTGAGAGGTTTAGCTAGCTTTAAAACCAGGTTCAATCCACCATTTTCTACATAAAAAAATGCCTGTACCAAGTCAGGAATATGACAGTTGTTATCCATTCGTTTGATGTGTTTGAACTTTTGATTTTGCCATTTGATTGGGGACTTTCCTTTTTGAATTTTCCTCGGAGTTCAGTATTTTCGTGATTTTACTTTTTCCTTA
>JAASAO010000920.1:0-27925 GCA_017311375.1 Mytilus coruscus
ATATTTGCCCATTTTAAAGTTCAACTTGAACCGGATGTTATATACATGACTTAAACAGTAAATTCATAAAATTTAATTTCTGACTACAGGAACAACAACTTTCAATACCAAGAGCATTCTTGGTTCTTTTTTTCTTCTCTGTCCTACTGCTTTTATGTTTTTACAAACTTTACCGTATGTTTGTTAAAAAACCCAACTGGAGATGAATTGTCAAGGAATAATGCCCCTTTTTTCTTCTGCAGCGGTCAGCAATAGATCAATAGTACAATTATTGTCATGCAACATTCATAATTTCATATAAGTCAATAATATGTTAAGGAGAAACTCTTATTTGAGACAATGTATTTGATCTATCCCATTAAACTTGAAACCAAGCATACAACATATACAGGTAAGCCTGCCTCATACCTTGACTTACATCTAGAAATTGACAAAGAGGGTTGGAAGACAACAAAACTTTACGACTAAATTTGATTGCAGCTTTCCAAATGTAATGTGAACTTTCCTTTTCTATGTAGCAACATTCCAGCAGCGCCTGAGTATATCTCCCAGTTGATACGATATTCCAGGGCTTCCGTTTCCTATCACTATTTTTTTTAATAGAGGGTGACTATTAAACCAAAGGTTCCAATTGGTGAAGTTTAAATCAACTCTTCGAAAAGTTTACGAACGGAATCACGAGTTGGTTGACCGTTATGGATCTGTTTCACAGATAACGACGTCTATGTTCCACTCATCCTAACAAGAATCCAGTCCTCCCTTTCCTCGAATGTGAACTTCCAAATAAAACTTATCACCGGGTTTGTACTTACATGAGTAACACGAAGGGTGCCACATGTGGAGCAGGATCTGCTTATCCTTCCGGAGCACCTGAGATTCCCCCGGTTTTGTGTAGCGGTTCATGTTGCTCAGTTTTTATATAAAATTAGTTGTCTATGTTGTGTTTTGTATACCGTTGTTTGTTTTTTGTCCTTTTTTCTTTTTTTGCAATGGCATTGTTAGTGTATTTTCGACTTATGAGTGTGAATGTCCTTTTGGTATCTTTCGCCTCTCTTTTATGCAGTGTTTACTTTATGCTCTGTTATCTGCCTAATACATGAAATGTCGCAATGATATAACAGGTAAAAATCATATAATTTCATGACCACTTTATTTTAGTAGTGAATAACTTATGCTTTACATTGCGATACACAGAAATAACTACCTGTGCATTGAAACAATTTCAGACATTTTTTGATAGAAATAGGACAAATTCAGGTTTAGGGATATAAACTGGCAATGTGTAACTTTTTTGCTAATGTGAATGTGGCTTCGTGCGTTTCACATGATTGGTTAAAGAAAACATATCAATTGTTTTCTGATTTTATTGGTTTCACTACTTTCTCACAGCAATGGTGACACTAAATCGTCTATACAAAGTAGCCAGATAGGATCTTACGACAACCAAGCATTTCAGAAGAATGAAGATCGCAAAGTAGCCACCGTGTCTCCGCAAGTTCGTTCATCAGGTGCCTCTCAGGACGATAAACAGACAAGTCAAACTCGAGATATACAATCCAAAAAAGGGTATGAAAATGTCAAAGATACAAATCAAACAGGTACATCGGAAGAAGTTACATCTCATCAAACTGCATTGTAAATCGATTGTGGTTCCTTTACATATGATACTTAATAAAAAAACTAAATTGGGAAAACTATGCATATAAGTTGTTAATATGCAAATATTACAAACAGAAAGTGAGGTATTCAAGTTATTATACTTTAACTATGATCTTTGTTTATTTGGATTGTTGAGCTGTTTTCATTAACGTAAACCCAGCATCTCCTGTTATTCATATAAACTTCATCGACATTCCAACTGAACAGCACTATTTCACCAAGAAATAGACATCTGGAACTTATGTTACGTTATCAACGAAGGATAATTGCAGGACAATACCAATGTCACGAAATCTCCCGAGCAACGAATTCGAGCAATGGGATGAATGCAATATTCATATGTGTGTTCTTGTAGTTCATATGTTTTGTTATACGTACTTATCAGATGATCGTTTATGATTGATTGTGATTAGCTTATGATTAATTGCAATAACTTTTTAATTTGATTGTGACTACTTTATGATTGATTGTGATTATCATTTACTATCATCTTAGATATAGATTGCTTCTATAATATTACAAAAAATATGATGTATAAATTAATGGTGCTTGGTTTAATAGCTTCCTTGGGGACATCCACTCAACAAAAGCGACAACATAAGACTTTTTCATTCCGAAGCCGCATTGATATATTTACAAAGGAGCAAACGCTAAGCGTTCAAAATAACCCATAGCAGATCCTTGCACCAGTTTGAATGCAATTCTAATCTGGAAATCGATCATGCTACCTCTGTACACTGACAAATAAAGACTGTACTTTGCATTCATAAATTGTACTATAATTTTGAGATGAAATACAGAAACAATACAGACTATAAAACAACAACGGGCAAATCAAGATATATGTTACATAACCATTCAGGAAATAATTTGGAATAAGGCAAAATTTTCTAGTGTACTGAACAATCCGTATTTACCTACTGGTCGCAATAGAGTTTTTTAAGAAGTATAAGCTAAATTACATTATTTCCTGTTTGAAATAAAATTATCGTTTTCTTCAATCCTTTAAATTGTTTTGAAAAGAAGCGATTACATTTGATTAATGTTAGTTATGGAAGTATAATAATTTCGTTTCTATTCTATTCATTTGGAAACGATAGAAAATTTCAATGATGGTGTCATATCCATATTAGACAAATTCATGATACTCATGCGAATTCAATGTTTTAAATATGATCCTACATTTGTGTATTAAGTCAAATGTTGATTTGTTGTATTCATGTATATAATTTTTTTTTATGTATTTTCATTTTCATTGCTTAAACATTACGGGTGTTGTTTATACATATAAAAATAGAGTTAAAAGTTGAGAAAGGACCGAAAAATAACATGTCTTGAATCAAAACACGACTTGGAAAAACAAAGTAAAATACTAAAGAGCGTTTGTCTTCAAATAATAATAAATTAATTATATTGTAAGTATAGACATTGTACATCTTTTCATGCTTAAAAATGTTAGCCTTTGTGCAATTATTGGAATATAGATCAATTCAATGCTATGTGAGAAAATATATGAGATTATATCTCAAAGCAGTTTTGTACAAAATGTTTATATTCTTATAGAAGATATTTTATACTTTTCATATTAAAACTAACGAAATGTCTTTGTCATTGAGTAAAACATATTTTAAATCCCCTATTATACCGTTTTAAAATTGATTAAATTGAAGAATTCCATCGATTTATGTTGTGAGATTTATACAACGATGCAAAAGAACGACTTAAAAGAGGAAAACTCACTTATCAAAATGTAAATACAACATAACATTAAAGCTTGATTACCATAGAAATGGTTCTCATGAATGTAATGCCACTGCTCTGCATGTAACATGATGTAATACTAGTGTGAGTCTATCATCAATGAGAATATATAAGAATCAACCATTTTTAAAATGGAATTAAACATTCGTAAGAAAAGATGAAATCGCTCCATTATAATGTCTCGTACAGACCAAATGTCGATGCAGCCACATTCCGTGTGAAAATCAATTCAAATCAAATGTTTTCTAGATTTTACTAACTTAGAAATGGATAATGCAGCATTCAAGTCGCGAGTGTCGTTCTTAAGGAAAAAGTAATGAATATCAGAATATTCAGGCCATGATTAAGAATTTCATTTGGCTGAACATATCTTTCTCAATTCTTAGATGCGGTTACTAGATGAGTCTGGATACTACTAATCTGCAGATTTATGAAATAATATACAGTATTTGGCATATGCAGTTGACTTAAGCCATAAAACGTTTCATTTATTACTAATGAAATATTTGCTTTCCCGAGGCTTATTTCATATTACAAGAATAAGCAGCAGAAGACGGTTTGGGAAATATCGAATCTACGAAATGTATATAGACAAAAGCAAAATTTTCACTTTCCCAACACACACACACTTTCTTTCAGCAAAATGTTCCAAAAATACTCCATTTCAGTTTAGTCCATGAATGCTCTGATGTCTCGCCGTCTCGCCGCACTTTATACAACCTGTTAGGGTCAGAGGGAAATTGCCGAGCAAACATGAATATCGAGGGTTTAGGTGCATAATCCTGTTATTCGTGCTACAGAGGACATGGAGGAGTTGTCGTTCAATTAAAGGTGCATTTTTGTGGAAAAATATGAATATGAACATGAATGATGTATGACTAACCTGCTGATAAATGGACCTATTATGAGTTTGAAACAACTTGCCGCCTCAAGTCTGGGTCGGCAATTTACTCCATGTTTCCATGTAGATTGCGCTCTGACGTTCCATGGCCAAACTAGTCCAACTTAAGTCTTTCAGACGTAAGAGAAATCTCGGACTAACATCTTTCTCGGTGAACATATTTGAAATTTGTTTAAAAACTTAAGACTTTAAATGTTTAAGTGGGCATATTAGTTTCCCTAGGATCAATATTTTGCATAAATGGACTCAAGTATCGGATTCTTATGGTGGCAAAATTTATTTTTTTAGACCCTGAACATATCTGCTCGAATCCTGTCCTCACACATCAGATTTCCTTTTAGCCGTCTACTATGCTTCAATGCAATACATGGATAAAAAAAGTGTTGCGTTCTTCCTTATCAAAATGAAAATTAGCTGCAAGGACATTATTAGATACCATGCATATTTCTGTACAGAAAAACTTAAGATGGGATCATCTAAAAGAGAGGCGAAAGATACCAAAGGGACATTCAAACTCATAAGTCGAAAATAAACTGACAACATGCCATGGACCAACAATAATATACAAAACACAACATAGAAAACTAAAGACTGAGCAACACGAACCCCACCAAATAATCTAGCAATAGTAATATAAAATCAACAACACAATTTTTTAATATTATGTTTGTTTTAACATTTTTCCTTGTGTGATTTTTATATGTATTGGAAAAGGTGTCTTGGCCTTGACAGCAAATTCAGTTATAAGCCTGGTATCTTTGATGAATATGTTTAGAAGGACTATGTCTTATTGTAGCGTCTGTTAAATGTTTGCCATTAGATATAAACAATGGATTTGGAAAATCCAACAGTTGACGTCAAATTTTAAAAGAAGATAACATCGAAATTAATTTTGTGGGATTTATATTATAGAGGACATCCATATGAAAAATTATATGTTCCTTGCAGCAGCAAAAACTGCTCCCAGGTCAGGGTCTGGTACAGAAATACTTAGTGTAGAAGGGTATCTGCCGCACAGAGTTAAAGCTCAATGTTAAGAGAGAATACAATGAGGAAGACACTCCCAACCGACAAAATACTCATGTATACAATAATATGGTCCGAGGACACAGTTATCATCCTTTCATTTTCGTTATATAAAAATATAGTCCCTAGTGTGGAGAGTGTAAACAATTTGTTCATACACTTTCCAAATTTATTTTATGCATGAAATATTATTAAGTAAAGGGATGAAATTACATGTTAAAAATTGATGAATTTTATGTAAAAAGTAGATTTGGTATAGTTAAATAAAGGTAAAAAATAAGTATGTCTGAAGCTGTCAAACTGAATCATAGACCCCCTGAACATAGAATTATCAATATTTTGAGTTTTGGTGTTATCTGTCCAAAAGTAGTACACGTAGCGTGTTATTTAAAAGTGTGCACCACATTTTTAAGGTTATTTCGAATAGACAGAAAAACTATTACAGTCATTCCTTATAATTTAATTCTAAATTCCATTTGTAAGGAGTAAACCATGAAAAAACGGTGATGACGCCACGGTTACATGACAAAATTATGTCTATGAGCTGATAGAGAAAAAACTTTCGGCCAATCAGAAGACGTGTTACATCCAAAATTAAATTATTAAGAAATGACTGTGTTCTCTGGCAGTATGACAGGTACAATTCAACATATTGCAGTAATAACTTTTATACTTCAAATTTTATAATGATTTCATAATGACAAACCCACACACTTCCCGCTTAGTTTGAAATAGACCTGATTTATATCGCGGAAATCAAATTGAATGACATTAAAAATTTAGAAAAGGAAACAGCCTACATGTAAACACATATGGGAAATCCCGAATTATCTCAGTACATTTTACCCAGAGGGAAGTACGCTATACAAATTACAAATAATCTATTTCTGTCATTATTATTGTTCTGCACTTAATTCCAGCACCTACGTATTTTTCTAAAATGTTTGAAAGGGTCGGAAAATTTCTATTCATAGGGTATTCTTTATATACACCGTTACTAACAGTTCAAATCTGCAACACAGTCTCTTTTTTTATTTAACTTTTAATGAAATATTTGAACAGAATTGATATCATTTATGTATAAATGCAAAATAATTTCCCGTCATAATTTGAACCACACTATTAGTTTATTTGTTGATATTGCTTTTGCTGTTGGGTCTGTTTTTGTGATGTCCATTTTGCGTGACTCTGTGCGTATGTATTCTGTCATACTTTGAACGACAAAATTGTTTTATTCATTGATATCACTTTTGCTGTTGAGTCTGTTTTTGTGATATACGTTTGACGTGACTCGGACTTATGTGTCCCGTCATGATTTTAACCACACTATTATTTTATTTGTTAATGTTGCTTTTGCTGCTGGGTCTGTTTTTGTGATGTCCATTTGCGTGACTCTGTGTTTATGTATCTCTTTATACCTTGAACGACAAAATTATTTTATGTCTACCTGTACGAATTTCAAACGCGCGATTTTACGCCAGTACTTAAAACCTTCCATCCTTATAGGTGGATTTACATAGATAAATAAAATCGTATGATATAAGCATAATGAGGATGTTAAATTTGATGTATGCCCCCTTTTGTGCTTCTTCGTAACATTTGTATGTTTTATAGTGATTAAGATGATAACACAATGTTGACTGCTGTAATCCTATTTTGACATTTTACCAATTGTGTCTGTTTGTTTTGTTCACGCATCGTTGTCAATATAATGGAATTTGATACGACTGTCATACAAGTGAGAGGTTTGGCTAGCCATAAAACCAGGTTCAATCCACCATTTTCTACATAAGAAAATGCCTGTACCAAGTCAGGAATATGACAGTTGTTATCCATTCGTTTGATGTGTTTGAACTTTTGATTTTGCCATTTGATTGAGGACTTTCCTTTTGAATTTTCCTCGAGTTCAGTATTTTGTGATTTTACTTTTTCTACAAAGTCTCAACATAACCAACAACAAAGTAATAGTGCAGTCAACAGCTAAAAGTGTATTTGTATGATTTTAATTATCTACGTCGTCATGAACAGATAAAATTCGAAAATAAGTAATTTATTCAGAATTATATTGATAAAATTTATCATCATGAAATAAAGTGGAAATATACTTTGGAGAAAGCAGACAACGCGGGGGCTAAAAAGACGAAAAGACAAATAACAGTCCTCAAAATTCTATCAAAAAAATTAAGATAGAGTTACTATCCTCGATACAAATTTTAACTCAACAGCATAAACTATAATAGTAGATTGATATAGGATTTTCTGATGACGACACAAATTTTAGTTACAGTAAAAACTCTAATACTTAAAGTTTTGAAACGATCCATCCATCCACTTCAGTTTTATATTGCGGAATATTTAAGTTGAATGGTAATTTCCAATTTTGAAATGGAAATGAACCAGATGATTAGTTGTTATTTGTATGTTCTGCACTTAACCTGATCACTTAACCATGCAAACTGTTTGCATTAAAATTTGAAAGGGACGATACGTTTTTAGGTGATATTCTCTCTTGAAAGGGTTACCGCAACATTTTCACATATAAAGTCCTTTTTTTCGTTTTACTATTCATCAATTTCTTAAACAGAAGGGATATGATTTATTAATTAGTATTTATTCAAAGACTGTACAGAACTAAACAAAAAAGCTAAAAGTCGATTTTATTGCATGATTTTCAGTGTCTACTATCTCGACGACAGACAAAAGATATAATACATATGTTATGTATTTATTCGGATTTTATTTAAAATGATGCAGTATCATAAAATAAAGGTAAGAATATAATTCCACAATACCATTTTAACATTGCCTGAAAATCGGATTTTTACACATTTTAAAAATCTAAATATACAGGAATTTTAATAATCGTCTATATTTAATTAAACGTTTCAGGATATCGAATTTCCCTATTCATTGTTTTAGATGTAGTTAATTTAGTAAAGATAGACATAGAAGGATATTTTTGAGGTCTCGTATAACTTTCTAATGATACTATGGAGTTATAATTAGGTGAATTTGCAGTGTCCATTTGTCAATATCAAAACAATTCTATTGACTTTTTGTAAAGTTTATCGCCATTTTCGTTTAGTACTTAACATTTAAGTCAATACAACACATTTTAGAAGCAGATATGATTATTAAATTTTCAAGGGCTAAGTACTGATAACTTTTGATTAAACGAATGATATCTGTTTTTCATGTATTAACAAATTACCTGAATTTTAGTCCTACAACCAGCGTGTTTTTTGGTCGGATTCACACACGGCTGTGAGCTGAGTTTACCTTGTTTATAATGAAGATCCCCCCAGGTATTTGCTTTTATCCAGGGGCAGATCCAGGGTTCGAGAATAGGGTGGTGTAATTGTGGAAATCTTAAAAAAATATATGCAAACAAATTTTTTTTTATTTCTTCTAAAACATTTATAAAAGGTGGGGGAATGGATTCTTCGTGATATTAAAGAAAATATGGTACATTTGTGTAAATTTGTGTATCGTGTTAATGTTTACGCAAAATTCTCAGGAAACTTTCGTTTAGCGAAATGTGTTATCAAAAGGCCCGAAATATCGTGAGCCTAAATCCATCAATTGGAAACACAACTTCAAAATACTGATTAATTCAGTCGAGGATTTTGCCAGGCAATGGGTTAAACGCCAAAAAGAAGACGTAGATACTCTTTCCGAATGGATTAAGGCCATGAGGTCGTTGCTGCAAATCAGATTTAGAAAGAAACTAAATGGGTCTATTAATACCCATGCTACATCAATCTTTAAAAACCCAAATGTTGCAAAACACTTGTCCTACCTCCATGACAAATACATTGTTGTCCCCGCAGATAAAGCCCTAACAATATCGTTTTGTGTGTAAATCACATTACATAAACTGCTTGATAAATGAATTAGGTATTGACAAAATATTGGAAACTCAACATATACCCCACGATACTTACTAAATAGAAAATCCTGGATAATCATAGGTCTGTTCTATGTTCCTTTGGAATTTCAACCAAAGATGAAGAACTGGATCTCCAATCACTGTATTGGATACCAAAACTACATAAGTATCCTTACAAACAACGGTAAATTGCTGGGTCCTCCAAGTGCTCCTCGAAACCTCTTTCTAAATTATTAACATCAATTTTATCACCAATCAAAACTGGGCTTCAAAGTTATTGTGAAACTACCTACTCTTGAGGTGGCGTGAATCAGATGTGGATCCTAAACAAATTCCAAAGACCTTTTAGAGTACATACAATCTCAGATTCTTTCATCTTGCAATATAATTAAAACATTTGACTTTTCTACACTTTACACAAGTATTCCCATTCCAAACTAAAAGACAATTGAAAGAATTCGTATTACTTTGTTTCATTAAAAAGAATGGCGAACGTAGATACAAGTATCTTGTCTTGGGGTGGGATAAATCCTACTTTGTAAAGAATCACTCTGATTCAAACAAAAATTCTCTGAAACTGACAATGAGGGTCGGTTGAAAACAAAACTTTGCGACAAAAGAGATGATTTCAGCTTCCCAATTGTGAACTTTCCATTTCTATGTAGCAACATTCCAGCAGTGCCTGCATAGTATATATCTCCTAATTGATACAATATTCCCGGGCTTGTATTTCCTATCATAATTTCTTTGATAGAGGGTTGCTGCTCACAAGGAAACTGTTAAACCAAGAGTTCCAAGTGGTGAAGTTGAAATCATCACTTCGTAAATTTTACGGACGCCATCACGAGTAGGTTGACCGTTATGGAATATCCGTTTCACAGATGACAGCGGATATGCTCCTAATGTCGTAACTACAATCATTCCCGTCACCTTTTCACGAATGTGACCTATCGAATTAGACTTATTACCGGGTTGTAGTAACAGGAACAACACGATGGGTGCCACATGTGGAGCAGGATCTGCTTACCCTTCCGGATCACATGAGATCACACCAAGTTTTTGCTGGGGTTCGTGTTGCTCTGTCCTTAGTTTACTATGTTGTGTTTTGTGTACTATTGTTTGTCTGTTGGTTTTATTCTTTTTTAGCCATGGCGTTGTCAGTTTATTTTCGACTTATTAGTTTTGATGTCCCTCTGGTATCTTTCGTTTCTGTTTTTCATTTTAAATAACGCTGGAAAGTAAGAATGCATTGGAAAATTTCGAAAAGTTCATGATTATACAGTGACTTGTGGTTATTTGAAATTCAATGTTGGAACGCAATGAAAGAAAGAAAACCTGAGTAAATGCGATTAGTGATTCAACAATATCTTTAATATCAAAATATTTTTCAGGAAATACTTGGCTCCATTTGAGAGATATAAAGTCAGGAGCCTGTAATTCAGTGGTTGTCGTTTGTTGCTGTGTAACATATTTGTTTTTCGTTCATTATTTTGTACAAAAATTAGGTCGTTAGTTTTCTTGTTTGAATTGTTTTACATTTGTCATTTTGGGGCCTTTTATAGCTGACTATGCGGTATGGGCTTTGCTCATTGTTGAAGGCCGTACGGTGACCTATAGTTGTTAATATCTGTGTCATTTGGTCTCTTGTGGAGAGTTGTCTCATTGGCAATCATACCACATCTTCTTATTTTTATAAGTGGTTCTGACATAAACCATTTTCTACGATTACTAATGTAGTGTCTATATACACATCTGAAAAATAAATTCTCCCAACCATAAATCGAAATCTCTATAATCGTTGACATTACTTATACTCATAATAAGCAATAAAGACGGACCCAAATATACAGCATTCCAAATTATTTGGGATTCCGCGTTATCAATAATTACTGACAATCAAAAACAAAAATTGAGAGTTTTCCGATACCTAAAGTTATTAGTGTTGTATCTCTTTGCGTTGACCTAGTTTGTTTAACAAACATTTAAGACCGTTGTGAACATTAAATTTTATGATACCTTTATGTTGGCATTGCACAAGGTTATGTTTTCCTCTGACTTGTTAATGACGTCTTTACACTAAATGCATTGGATGTTGGATGTGTACTGATTGATATTTTAGTCTTAGATGCATGATTTTTTTATTAGTTGTTATTGGCTTTGAACTAGCTGTCAGTAACTGCGAGTACTCAGATCTGTGCAGATGTAGTGTCTTTTTGTTGTGGGGATGTATAAATACCCTGCCTAGTCCGGTCTGTGTTTTTGTTAGATATTTTCTGCTTTATATCATAGGAAGATCTGATGAGTTAAGCCCTTTTCAACTGATTTTATAGTTTGTTCTTATGTTGTACTGTTACACCACTGTCTTAGGTTAGGGAGGGTTTGAATCCAGCAAACTAGTTTAACTCCGCCACATTTTGTATGTGCCTGTCCCAAGTCAGGAGACTGTAATTCAGTGGATGTCGTTTGTTGCTGTATAACATATTTCGTTCATTATTTTGTACATAAATCAGGCCGTTAGTTGTCTCGTTTGAATTGTTTTACATTTGTCATTTCAGGGTCTTTTATAGCTGACTATGCGGTATGGGTTTTTCAATTGCTCTCTGGTGGAGAGTTGTCTTATTGGCAATCATACCACACTTCTTATTTTCATATTTGAAAACGCCAACGAAAGTTGATTGAAGTATAATAAAATGATATATTTACATTTGTACATTGATGCAAATTCATTTAAACTAACATTAAGAACAACGGAGTTTTCTGATTGCAAAGCTCATAAAATTATACAGGCCCATCCAAATAAATGCTTTGGTAATGGAAATCCTCAAATGTAATTGAGATAAAAAAAATTACAGGAAAACAAAATCATGGTATTAAATTGTCAAGATTCCACTAACATTGCATCAAATTTCATCATCTTCTGGTAACGGTTTTAGAAAAAACTCATCAAAAGTAAAAAGGTGAAGAGAATTGAGGACTCAAAATACAAACGATATATATGTGTACAGCAGATTAATTGCTGAAGGAATCTTCGAAAATGGTTCCGATATAAAATACGAAATAAGAGGTGTTTAAAAGCTCTATATGGTAACAGGTGTTAAAAGTTACAATAATTACTGATAAGGGATTTAGAAGGAGTTGTGATAAAAAAGTTGGATACCCCAAATAAAGCAATAACATGTCCATATTTTAGAAATGGAAACCCTTAAAATGACTCTGAAAAAAAAAAATCAAAAACAAAACGGAGTGCGCTCAAAACATAATTGGCAGAGTTTATTTTTGGCACGAGAAACCCAAAACACAATTGTAATATAAAATTGAACGTGCAAAATGTACGAAAGTCCGTTTTATTATAATTTAACCCCACAAACCATTCAGATGAAGAAATGAAATATGAGGTGCAACAGTGCATCATGTGAGTAAGATTATGTGAATGATTCATAAAGTTGTATCCATCATTTCAAGAGCAGCTATGGATACAGAAGTGTAACAGAAGGAAGAGAGAAGGAACGGAATGGCAGACGAACTTATATTCATGTGGTTGTGACTATTTGAATTATATATGTTATTGGAATTACTATTGTAATGTATATATCCATATGCATCCCTTTTACTGTAATCACTATTACTACGACTAAAAGATTTAAATTTCTTTGTACATAAAGTTTTACCCTTTAGATCTAACATGTATTCCACCATAGACACCTGACTACCTCGGTTGTCTCATGGAAGCGTGCTCGCTGCAAGTACCGGAAGTTCAAACCAAATACCTTCCTACTGGTATATTCTGCTTCTTGTCTACTAGGAGTCAGTATAATGTTGCCGTGTCAGTTGGCATGACTTCCTGATGAACTAACAAGTACAAAGCGGTGTTCATTTTCATATTGCTTTCACAAGATATCGGCCTGAATATGTAGTTAAGTTGCCACTGGACGTTCGAGAGACATACATCATAGAATCTGAAGCAACTTGTAATAACGATCACCACGGAGAGAACCACAAACTTTCTGCAGGAAACCGACAATTGTAGTCAATTATGATTGAGTCAAACTCACCGGCCACATGCGGGTTCGAACACACAACCACAGTGTTGTTGGACAGTTGATAAACTACTAAGAACACGCGGCCACCGAGGCCCTTAGATTCATACGATAAATTTAATTGATATAAAGGTAAGAAGATATGCTTTGATTGCCAATGATACAACTGTCCCTGATATCAAATGAAATTGAATAAAAATTATTATTGACTTTAGGTCACCGTACGGCGTTCAACAATTAGCAAAACCAATACCGTATAGTATGCTATAAAAGGCCCTGATATCACAAAATGTCAAAAATTAAAGAAAAGAAAAAAAAACACTGTTGTAACAGGGAAACAAAAGAACAATTAAACACATTGAAGTAATGATTTATATAAATAAAATAGAATGGCATATCAATCCTCTTCCTGCTAATAAACAATAAAACTGGTTAATTTTGCGGAAATTGAATTCTATTCAAAATTTAAATTTAGAAAAGGACATTGGTGTACATATTCTTAAATGGGAATTCCCGAATGATCACTATTCAATAGAGAAAGAAGGAAGTGTATAGGATAGCAATTATCATTTTGAGTTCAGCTTATTATATTAGTACATGATTTTTTTTTATGTTTTATACAGAATTGGAAAAATAATTTCTGTATAAATATATATATATATATATTCTCTAGCAGAAAGGATATTCAACAAAACAGTCTAAGCTTGTCAGAATTGAAAGAAGCTAAAATTGTTTAAACTTACTTTTCCTATCCGAATCATGCTACCCTGGTGTTTATCTTTATTGAGTAGGTGTAATGGTAGAAGGAACATACATTGGAGAAAAATACATTTATTAATAGTATTGAATAAATCACTAGTGTCTTGTCTACTTAGAAAATATTTTGTTATGAATATTATATATAACCACATACAAAATAATGTCAACGTACTAACGTTTTGATACACTGATTGTGTGTATATTGATACAAGTTAAATTATTAGTGCATGGTAAACAGTTACACAATGTGTCACTCCAAATATTATTATGATTTTCATCAATATCCCTAGCTATGATTTTTTAATAATTGTCTATAATGTCGCTAAAAATCTAATTACAAGGTAAAGCATCCGGCTTTTTATTTTCACCTTTGATAGTACACACATTTGTTATATTTGAATGATTGGTAAATTATGAGCCGATTAGCGATAAAATCAATCACGTAAAGAAATGTTTTTTTTATGTCCGACATATTTTGCACATACCAGTCGTTTTAACGACGCTTTGATTTGGACCACGTTTTAAGGAAGAAATGTATAAATCTTATTTCTAGATGCCCTTTTGTTGTAGGTACAAAATAGTTTAATTTATTGTCGAACTTATAGAGAGGGTCAACCAGTTTGAAAAGGTAAAATTAAAAAATTTCCACTACAACAACTTTACAATGCATGAAATAAAAATCAATTTATAACATGTGTGACTACAGGCACGGAAATAATGGGCAGCTAAATTTTCATTTATAACGCTACACATATCAAATATTGACAATTATCAGATTTTAAAGTAAATTGTCAATTATTTCAAGTATGTACTTTAGTTAAATCTTCAAACCAATCCACTCAATAATACATGTTTCCATAAGAGCTGACGTCCCATATCAAGATGCATATGATTTGGGGAGAGGAATCAATGTTGTTGTTGACTTTTGAAGTATACGTTACATATCCTTTAATTTTATTGAAATAATAATAAGGCACAAATGAATAAGTTCACAACTTCTATTCATACGATTTTGTTCAATAAAGACTGGATTATTTCCTCAGATATGTAGATATTTACCTGTAAGATTTAAATCAGAAAGAATTCGGGTTTTGTTTCATGTCAATAATTGGCAAAACACATGGAAGCCAGGTCAATTTGCTTTTTCTAAAAGCAGTAAAGGAGCACCTCAAAATGAATAGTTTGTTAGTAGATTTTTTTTAATGGAAAGCTAGATTGCCCTGCATATGCATGAAATATTTGGCAGTGGATTTAAAGAAAATAAAGCAAGCAATCAACCTATATATATTTTGTTCTCATTTAATATACATTTAAAACATAAAACTGTATCCTGGTGGTCCCCATTTGTATTGCTTCCTTGTATATTTTTAAAAACTATATTTTACAATAGTATACAAAGATTAAGACGAAACAGGAAACAGGAAAAGCTGTTCTATTTAGGGATTTATTTATAATATTTATTAAACACGCAGAAAAATAATAATTTTAGACATACATTGCACAGTTTTTAGAATTTATATCACATTACATTTAGTCAGTTTATCTGCTTTCCTCAACCGAATTATTTTCATCATTACATGTATTGTAGTATATCATTCAAGTAAAAAGTATGTCAGATCTTTGATAAATATATACATCGTGTCTTGTTAACTCAAACAAGTATATGTTAATTATATTTGAAAAGGTTGTACATTTATAAAAATGAAACTGATCAATGATGAGTGATGATAGTACTATATATGTGAACATAATAGGCATGATATCAAATCATTCAGAATAGAAATTATGCTTTGATTTGTACATATTTTGTCATTCAACATTCTACCCACAAAATTTCAATATAGCGTGATAGAAAACAGTTCAAAACACACAAAGAGCATTGACAACATAGAGGTCTCAACATTTCAATTTCAGTTAATTTCAACAAAAGAAATATGCAGGATGGAAGAATATATTTGTCAAATATTCATGAAACCGTTACATAGATATTTACAGACTACGCACATTTACAACTCGCTCATTTATACTTATTTGATAAATAACAAGTTTTATCACAATTTGTCTTTTTCAATTAGTTGGTATTTGTGTACTGATGTTCCCCGGTTGAAGGTTGTTCATAGTGATGTACATCTAAAGCATGGCCGACTCCTTCATACAACTGACGCGATCTTGTTGCTGTATAAACGTTATAAAACGTTAACATAATCTAATGATCTGTACAAACATGCAGCATAAATTGTTCAAATCATTGCGATTTCTCATAAGAAGACATCTAAACGTTATAAAACAAAAATGTAACATATTATAAACTAATCAACTTCTCTTACAGGACGTAAATTTGACCTTGTTATCTGGTAAATGGTTCGTATCACTTTCACTTTTATGGACAATACTCACGTTGTTATTCTACATATTCTTGTTTATAGTTTCGAAGTACAAACATGCAGCATAATTCAGATCATTGCACCTAGTATTTCTATCAGCGTGGTTGAATCAACAGGTATGCCTCAGGCATTAAGATATGCAGTTTTGGCATTTGGATAATTCAGATGTATCTGAAAAGTCATAATTTTATGTGTCGACTTTATTTTATTGAGTAAGTCTCATGGATTACCAAACAGATGTATCTAAAAGTCCTTTATTTTATTGAGTAAGTCTCATCATCTCTTTTGATTGAAACATGCATTCGTATTTAATCGAAGAAGCTTATATCTTTAGTATAGGAATCAAAAGGATAATAATGAAAACTATATTCTGTCTAAATTTGTTTTCTCTTTGAGCATGTTGGGAAAATCAAGATATACTTATACATTTGTTTTGTTTTTGTTTTTTATAATTGCAGATATATACCATATACCATATACTGAAATGGACTATCTCACTATGATGTCATACACATGTCGTACTTGATATTTGACCTCAGCGGCCATTTTACCTTGTTCTCGGAAAATATAACTATGAGCCAACTTGGCTAACCCAAAAAAGATATTTTACACAAATTATCATCATTGAATACCATACATAATACATCATGTAGCAAAATATATTTTGGGTAAAGCCTTCGCTCATACCTATAAATTATTGACAAGTTCTCAAAAGAGGAATTGTGGCACTGCGTGGCAGTTTTGCTTTAAATGCACAAAGTTTGAAGCCCTAATGCAAATATGTAAAACAAAATTAAAAATACTTTATGATTTTCGGATTCATAGGGCCAAACAGTGGCATTTCTTTTACGAGAAGAAATCGATCGGCACTCCGGGTGCGGGATTTTCTCGCTGTGTTGAAGACCCATTGGTGGCCTTGGGCTGTTTTCTGCTCTTTAGACGAGCTGTTGTCTCTTTGACACATTCCCCGTTTCAATTAGCAATTTTACTCTCTTATCACATCATATTTAAAAGAAGAATTACGATCTTCCAACTGCTTTGATTCGAGCTCCATTAATGTGTCCTACACAACCGAAACGAGCCTCTGACGTTTCAAATCGTTAGTACTAGAGGTTATCTATCTTGAAACATTCTTAGAGAGTATCTTCCTTTGTTAGTAATTCATATAAAGATGTTTCAACAAGCTCGGTTTCCGTTGGCAAGCAGAATATCATTTTTTTTAAATCAGATAATAGTAATTTACCACATCCACCATAATAGCAAGTGGTTACAATATATTCAATTTGTTCTTTTATCGAAGTCTTTTTCAATGACTTCTATTAACGCGGAGTAAAACAATAGTTGTTTAATCCACAATCTAAGAATTACATACTTGTTCTTGTTCTGTATAACACCAAATAATACCGCACAAAGAACCAATATTATTGATCCACATACTGTACCAACCACAATCGCGGCTTAAAACAAACAAAACAATTGAAAGTAAACGTACTCATAATAATCATCTAAATTTACAGTGTCAACGAAAAAATTTTTGTCAAAAAATCAATAATGATATAAAGTAAATATACGAGGAATTTCAACATTACTGTTGAGCCGAGAGCAACCCCACTGCCAACAATTAACCAATTCATACAAGAAAAGGATGCAAAAAAAAAACAAAACAAACAAACAAAAACAAAAACAATAAAACTTATTAGGTTAATACCAAGACAACGCTATAAATACAAACTGAGGTCCGCTTAAACTTGTTTCTGCTGTGAAGATATCGAGACCGTTTACATGTACGTACGAGAAGCACGTTTATCAGTTACAGGAGCAGACACTGTGATTGTACATTTTGTTGAAGAACTGTATATATACAATTAATGTTAAGGCATGACGTCCTACGGAAAACCAGCAATGATATTTCTTGTTCCACTTAAGGACCAGAATATTCTGCTTTACCAATCGTGGTTACTGTCGGTAATGTGTCGATATAAGTTTCAGTAAACCTGTTTTCATAGCTTTTGTATTGGACCTGTTATAGCTGACTATACAGTATGGGTTTTGCTCATTGTTTGAAGCCATACCGTGACTTATAATTGTCTACATCAACTTTGGTCTCTGGATAAAAAGAGGGACGAAAGATACCAGAGGGACAGTCAAACTTATAGATCGAAAACAAACTGACAACGCCATGGCCAAAAAAAAAGACAAACAGACAAATAATAGTACAAATGACACAACATAGAAAACTAAAGACTAAGCAACACGAACCCCACCAAAACTGGGGCTGATCTCAGGTGCTCCGGAAGGGTAAGCAGATCCTGCTCCACATGTGGCACCGTCGTGTTGCTTATGTTATTACAAATCCGGTAAATAGTCTAATTCGGTAAGTCACATTCGTGAAAAGGGAAGGGTATTGTAGTTACGACATAAGGAACATATCCGATATCATCTGTGAAACGGTTATTCCATTACGGTCAACCAACTCGTGATGGCGTCCGTAAAATTTACGAAGGATGATTTCAACTTCACCATTTGGAACTCTTGGTTTAATAGCTTCCTTGTGAGCAGCAATCCTCTATCAAGGAAATCATGATAGGAAACACAAGCCCGGGAATATCGTATCAATTGGGAGATATATACTCCGTATGCAGGCGCTGCTGGAATGTTGCTACATAGAAATGGAAAGTTCACAATTGGAAAGCTGAAATCATCTCTTTGTCGTGAAGTTTTGTTTTCAACCGACCCTCATTGTCAATTTCGAGATGTAAGTCAAGATATGAGGCAGACTTAACTGTATCTGTAGTATCCTTTATCTCTAGTTCGATGGGATAGATTCGTTCAACATAGTCACCAAATTTTGTATTATTTAGTGAGAGAACATCATCTATATAGCGGAACATAGAGTTAAATGATATTGCTAACTTCTTATCTTTTTCCTAAGAAGTTCCTGTATGAAGTCAGCCTCATAATAATAAAGAAACAAGTCGGCAAGAAGAGGGCACAATTGGTTCCCATTGGAATTCCGACAGTCTGTTGAAAACACGTCCTCCAAACGTAACAAATATGTTGTCAATCAAGAAATCAAGCATCTTGATAATGTCAGTTTCAGAGAATTTTTGTTTGAATCAGAGTGATTCTTTACAAAGTAGGATTTATCCTCCCAAGACAAGATACTTGTATCTACGTTCGCCATTCTTTTATTGAAACAAAGTAATACCAACTCTTTCAATTTGTCTTTTAGTTTGGAATGGGAATACTTGTGTAAAGTGTAGAAAAGTCAAATGTTTAAATACTATTGCAGGATGAGAGAGTCTTAGATTTTATGTACTCTAAAAGATCTTTGGAATTTTTAGTATCCACATCTGATTCACGCCACCTCTAGAATAGGCAGTTTCACAAGAACTATGGAGCCCGGCTTTGATTGCTGATAAAATAGATGTTAATAATTTAGAAAGAGGTTTCGTGGACCACTTGGAAGACCCAGCAATATACCGTTGTTTGTAAGGACACTTATGTAGTTTAGGTATCCAATACAGTGATGGAAGATCCAGTTCTTCATCTTTGGTTGAAATTCAAAGGAACATAGAACAGACCTATGATTATCCAGGATTTCCTCTTTGGTAAGTGTCGTGAGGGTATATGTTGAGTTTCCAAGTGAATTGTCAATACCTAATTCATTTATCAAGCAGTTTATGTAATGATATTTACACACAAAAACGATGTTGTTTGGGGCTTTATCTGCGGGGACAACAACATATTTGTCATGAAGGTAGGACAAGTGTTTTGCAACATTTGGGTCTTTAAAAATTGATGTAGCGTGGGTATTGATATGCCCATTTAGTTTCTTAATTCGGATTTGTATCAACGACCTCATAGCCTTAATCCATTCGGAAAGAGTATCTACGTCTTCTTTCTCGCGTTTAGCCCATTGCCTGGCATAATCCTCGACTGAATCCATAAGTATTTTGAAGTTGTATTTCCAATTGATGGATTTAGGCTCACGATATTTCGGACCTTTGGATAACAAATTTCGCAGGAAGTGTTATTGACAATTTTGAGGTCTCCGGTAATAACGTGGCCAGCCGGATTATATGTGAATTGGGAACTAGCACAGGTGCAATCAAGAGGTTTAGACTTGAAGTCGTCAATGTTGAGATCTTGCAAAACGTGTTTGTAATTGAAAATTTTAGTTGCAATTGGTTTGGTATAGGTATAAGAAATTATTGGTACAGACTGATCTTTAAAATAAGGAGGTATTTTCGACTGAACTAATTTATGATGAAGGATATTGCCTAAGTTTACGCCATCGAGGCCTTTGTTGGCAAAGGAAAGTTTAAGAAAAGATCTTTCTCTTTTCATCTTTTCCAATGCGAACTGGTTTGAAAAGTCTGTGACTTGCAATATCCGAAATAATAGCTGTAAGTTTGTATTGGTTTGAATGAGGGTTTGTAACATTGGTTTCCAAACATAAATTGAACAGAGAATGAAGTTTTGAAAGGGTAATGAATACAGTTTCGTGCGAATGTGATGAATACCTAACGGCTTTTGTATACATGGCAGCAAGTCATTAATAGAGATCATGCAAAGTAGGTGATGTATAATGACGATGACCATGACTGCGTCTACGTCGAGGAGTAGAGTTGAAAATATTCATCACATTCACCGAGCTACAGGAAGGACTAGTTAGAATACCTATACCATTAATTTTGTCATTGCAACCATATGGTGTCGCAGTTCCCAATTGCCGAATCCAGTAGTCCTCTTTTGTCTACGGAGAGGCGTTGCAAGTTGAGGATTGTTAGTCTTGTGGTATATTTTTCGATTATACGAACTGTCACAGAAACGATGGAATGATCAGGCTGATTAAAATGCTGGTACAGAATGTCGTTTGCATTGAGGTTGATATCTGATCTATGGCCGCACATACGTTTGTTTAGCCTTCCTTTCGTTTCAACGACGTAAACCAATCCACAAAGGTTACACTCTAATCCGTAGACGACATTTATAGATTTACAATTCAGATCATCGTAACTTCTAGTAAAGTAAGACTTTTTAGTTAAATTGCTAGTGAATTGAGCGTCTGTTATTAAAATTTCACAAGTTTTGCAGCCATTAGTTCCACATTTGGAAATGAGACAGTGTTGTTGAGAGTCATCAAAATCCAAAATGTCTTTAAGGAGAACTGAACATGGCTGTGTATGTGTACTATTGCTATTGTCACTAGTATGATGATCTGAATGAGTCATGTTTGGGATATTTGTCATGTCTGGTGAAGAGGGACACCTGCCTTATCAGACGACACCGTGACCATGGTGACGTCTGTTTCGGACCTTTTATACTGGGCGACGTCCGAGCCAGTATCCTGTTAGACCTTCGTAAACTCATGCAATTTTGCTACTGGGCGGATGATGTCCTCGGGGACAAAATGTCCACCAGCAGAGACATCGACCCAGTGGTTATAAAGAGGGACGAGAGATACCAGAGGGACAGTCAAACTCATAGATCGAAAACATACTGACAACGCCATGGCCAAAAATAAAAAGACAAACAGACAAATAATAGTACAGATGACACAACATAGAAACCTAATGACTACAACACGAACCCCACCAGAAACTGGGGTGATCTCAGGTGCTCCGGAAGGGTAAGCAGATCCTGCTCCACATGTGGCACCCGTCGTATAAGATATTGTACCATTGCAAATTGTACCACACCTTTTTAATGTATTTTGAGAACTAGGAACCGTCGCGGACATGAATTCTCGTTTTGCACTCTAACTGACAACAGTTGACCAAATGGTGATTCTTACAGCGTTTCGGACGCTCGAAATTAATAAAGTGTTATTTTCATTACCTAGCACTGGATTATGTGAGTCGTGCATATCACTGCTGGTGGACTGTTTGTCACCGAGGATATCGTTAACTCAGTAGTCGGTGCTTCGGTATTATCATAATTTAGTTTTCTTAAATACTCCAATGATACTTAGTAATTATTAAGAACTCCAGTTCCAACTTCCTCGGACAAAGTTGACCTTAGATGAATTTATTTATTTATTTATTATGTCCCTTTTGGTACAATAGCTCTACACATGTTTTGGTTTTATAAATCCTTTGCTTTCAACGTTTGGTATGAGCGTTCCTGATGAAGGTAATGGTTAATCAAGAAAAGAAAATATTATGGCAACTTATTTCTAGTATCACAAATATCGATATTTTAATTCAAAGTTAAAAACAAACAAATCATGGAAAAATCATATATGGATATTTTATAAAGACTTTTACACAGAGACGGAAGAAACCAAAGGGATACCCAAACACAAACAGACAATACCATGACAAATAAAGAAAAACGACGAAAATGCAAACAACAGCCAAGAAAACACAACAAAGAAAACCAGAATAATAACACATGGTGATCTCAGGTGCCCTGAAAGGGTTTACTAAATCAAAAACAATGTTGTGAAATAGGTAATCTCTAAATGCATCATTTTTCAAAGATAAAACGTACTCAATATTCACAATAGCCGTTCTAATAGCCCTGGTTCACTTAAAACAAGAAAAAAAACTAGATGTGTCGGAACGACACGAATGGTCCCTGTCTCAAAAGTTAAAATCTGCAATTTCGACAACACATGTGGACACAACCATGCATGGATAGTATCAAGCTCTCAAGACCAATACTAGTTTGATGAAAATTTCCTTGATCAATGAGTAATTAAATATCAAACTATCAGCAAACAGGAAGTGGATGTACTGCAGATCTAACAAGATGTGTTGAAACGACATGAAAATCATCATAGCGCAACGAAACGTTAACTTGACCTGTAACTCATCATGGTAGTCTCACATATCAAAAATCAGCGCAAAATCTGAAGGCGTATAGAAAAAAGTATGTATAACTGTGATTTTCAACAATTTTCAAAGTCTTAAACCCTTAATTTCGGCAAAAATCAGCAGAGCAGAACTAAACTTAAACTTGATCTGTAACTCATCATGGTTAACTTACATACCAAAAAATCAGCCCAATATCTGAAGATAACTGTGATTTTCAACAATTTATCAAAGTCCAAAGCCCTTAATTTCAGCAAAAATCAGCAGAGCGGAACTTAACTTAAACTTGATCTGTAACTCATCATGGTTAACTCACATACAAAAAATCAGCCCAATATCTAAAGGCGTTTAGAAAAAAAGTCCGTATAAATGTGATTTTCAACAATTTATCAAAGTCCGGCAAAAATTAGCAGAGCGGAACTAAACTTAAACTTGATCTGTAACTCATCATGGTTAACTTACATACCAAAAATCAGCCCAATATCTAAAGGCGTTTAGAAAAAAAGTCTGTATAACTGTGATTTTCAACAATTTATCAAAGTCCAAAGCCCTTAATTTCGGCAAGAATCAGTGGAGCAGAACTAAACTTAAACTTGATCTGTAACTCATCATGGTTAACTCACATACCAAAAATCAGCCCAATATCTAAAGGCGTTTAGAAAAAAAGTCCGTATAACTGTGATTTTCAACAATTTATCAAAGTTTAAAGCCCGTTATTTCAGCAAAAATTAGTGGAGGGGAACGAAACTTAAACTTGATCTGTAACTCATCATGGTTAACTCACATACCAAAAATCAGCCCAATATCTGAAGGCGTTTAGAATAAAAGTCCATATAACTGTGATTTTCAACAATTTATCAAAGTCCAAAGCCCGTAATTTCGGCAAAAATTAGAGGAGCGGAACTAAACTTAAACTTGATCTGTAACTCATCATGGTTAACTCACATACAAAAAAATCAGCCCAATATCTAAAGGCGTTTAGAAAAAAAAGTCCGTATAAATGTGATTTTCAACAATTTATCAAAGTCCAAAGCCCTTAATTTCGGCAAGAATCAGGGGAGCAGAACTAAACTTAAACTTGATCTGTAACTTATCATGGTTAACTTACATACCAAAATGCAGCCCAATATCTAAAGGCGTTTAGAAAAATTCCGTATAACTGTGATTTTCAACAATTTATCAAAGTTTAAAGCCCGTTATTTCAGCAAAAATTAGTGGAGGGGAACGAAACTTAAACTTCATCTGTAACTCATCATGGTTAACTAACATACCAAAAATCAGCCCAATATCTGAAGGTGTTTAGAATAAAAGTCCATATAACTGTGATTTTCAACAATTTATCAAAGTCCAAAGCCCGTTATTTCAGCAAAAAATTAGAGGAGCGGAACTAAACTTAAACTTGATCTGTAACTCATCATGGTTAACTCACATACCAAAATGCAGCCCAATATCTAAAGGCGTGTAGAAAAAAAGTCTGTATAACTGTGATTTTCAACAATTTATCAAAGTCCAAAGCCCTTAATTTCGGCAAGAATCAGTGGAGCAGAACTAAACTTAAACTTGATCTGTAACTCATCATGGTTAACTCACATACCAAAAATCAGACCAATATCTAAAGGCGTTTAGAAAAAAGTCCGTATAACTGTGATTTTCAACAATTTATCAAAGTTTAAAGCCCTTATTTCAGCAAGAATCAGTGGAGCAGAACTAAACTTAAACTTGATCTGTAACTCATCATGGTTAACTCACATACCAAAATCAGCCCAATATCTAAAGGCGTTTAGAAAAAGTCTGTATAACTGTGATTTTCAACAATCTATCAAAGTCCAAAGCCCGTAATTTCGGCAAGAATCAGTGGAGCAGAACTAAAATGTTCCTTCCACTTGAGACTGCGAAACATCTAGTTTTATATATGTTCCCTATGGTCATGTTATTACAGGAGACCTCAACATCGTCGAAGACCGTGAGGTCATAACTTTTCTAAAGAAAGGACCGAAATACCGTCCTCCATCTATAATAGATTGGAAACAGTGTCGTCAGGTCATTAAAGACGCTCTGTCTGCCTACTGTAAAAATTGGTGCAAACGTGAAAAATCGGATAAAAAATCTTTAGACAGTTATTTGAATAAAATTATGAATACTGTTAATATTCGAATATCTCATTTAGAAAACAATTCTGAAATTAATAATAGGATCCATGATATTCCCATTTCAAGAATAAAAAATAAACTCAAGGTACTCGCAGAGCGGTTTGTGTTCGTACCGGCAGACAAGGCAGCCAATAATGTAGTGGTGGTGTGACGCATATACTACACGGAAGTTCTTCAAAACGAAATTATCAATTCCTCTACATTCAGGTCCGTTCGCACCACAGAGAGTCAAATCGTTAACAAGCATACCACTGCCACTACCCAACTTAAAGCATCTTCCGAACATTTGAAAGTCCCTACCATGTACTGGTTACCGAAATTACACAAAAAACCATTTAAATTCCGTTTCATCTCCGCATCGAGTAAGTGTTCTACTACTAATCTATCAGTTCTTCTAACTACCTCCCTTACTACTATCAAAGAACTGGTTATTAACTTTTGTAATAAAGCTTATGAAAATAATGGTATTAAAAATTCTTTAGAGGTTTTAGATAAAATACATGCTTTTGATGGTCCTTATAATTCTGTTGACAGTTATGATTTTTCTACTCTTTACACTACACTTCCACACAATCTTATAAAGAAAAAGTTTTTGTATTTGATAAAATGGTCTTTCGAAAAATCTCATTGTAATTTTATTTGCTGTAACTCGTTTAAAGCCTTTTTCTGTAACGAAAAAGGAAAGTATGCTAGATACACTTACTGGAAATGTGAGGATATGATTGAAGCTTTAAATTTTCTGCTAGATAACATTTATGTACGTTTCGGCGATAAAGTGTATCGTCAGGTAGTAGGTATTCTATGGGCACTAACTGTGCCCTTTAATAGCAGATTTATTTCTATATTGCTATGAATCTCAGTTTATGACCAAACTCAGTAAAGACCCATCATTGTTATATTTAGTTGATACATTCAACAATACCTACCGTTATCTGGATGATATTTTTCGTTAAATAATCCAGAGTTCTCTAAATATACTTCCGAAATTTACCCAAAAGAACTTACTTTAACTAAATCTAACATAAACAGCAGCAGTTGCCCTTTTCTAGATTTAGACATTTCAATTTCGAACGGAAACTACATACTAAAATTTACGACAAAAGAGACGATTTTCATTTCCTATTGTTAATTTTCCATTTTAGACGGCGATGTGCCTTTGGCTCCATCATACGGTGTTTATATATCCCAACTCGTTCGGTATGCCCATGTGTGTTCTGATGTCATAGATTTTAACGAACGTAATCAATGCATCACTGGGAAATTATTGTGTCAGGGATTTCGATACCATAAATTACTTAAAACTTTTACTAAATTCTTTCATAGATACAAAGATTTGATTAGTAAATTTGGCTGTACCTGTAGAAAACTTATTAAAAATGGTATTTCACATCCTAAATTTTACGGTAATATTGTACTTAAAGCGAGGAAATCACTATGTGATCCGTGTAAACTCATCGAACCTTTAAACAAACTTATAAGTAAGGGTTATCGTACCAATATTGTAATTAGATCTCTGAATATAGTTTACATTGGCACTAATATCGATTTTGTCATTAGCAAATTATAACATAACTAAGTTGTATCTTCTTTTGAGGCGGGATGTTTAGAGACACACACGTTAATTTTATCTCTTAAGAAGTAGCTCCTCACTATCCTACTACCTGTCGATACATTTATTTTGGCATTGCACAAGTCATGTCTTCTCTGACTGTTCATGACGTTAAAATACTAAATCCCTGGGATGTGTTTTAGTTGATTTTAGTCTCTGATGCATGATTTTTATCATTAATTGTTTTTGGCTTTTAACTAGCTGTCAGTAACTGCGAGTACTCTCAAATCGTACTTTCTCGTTAATTCGACCTGTTTATACTATTTTTAATACTTTTTGTTATTTTATATTAATATGGGTCTTGTCTGTATACCAGCTTTGATTATTTGGAATATCTACTAATTTTCACTTCTTCGTACTACATTTGTATTAACATCAAGATTATTCTCCTTTAATCTGTACAGGAAGTTTTATTGTTGATATTTACCCTTATGTATCTAGTGTTAAATTAGGTATTTATATGACAGACCTTTCTTGGTATTCCTAATTATTGGAAGATTTTATATAGACAGAAAAAGTATACCTAAAACGACAAAGTTATTTTTCATTTACCTGTATATATTATGAAAACCGGTTTTTCAAAAGTGATTATTTTCTAAGGGTTTAATATTTCGCGGTAGTGTTTTGCCATGGCTTTATTTGGACTTGTTTGTTTGCTTTTTGGCCTTGAATGTTTGTCCCTAATATTTTATTAACTATGTATTTACTTTCAGGTATCACAGATCGAATTTATTCGTTCATAGTGTGTTAATTTACGTTTTGATTGAGTTAAGCCTTCCAATTGATGTTTTATCGTGTGTTTTTCTATGTTGTGATGTTATACTATTGTTTCAGAAAAAGGGAGAAGGTTTGGTACCATTAAAACGTTTAATCCCGCTGCAAATGTTTGCACCTGTCCTAAGTCAGGAATCTGATGTACAGTAGTTGTC
>JAASAO010001206.1:0-32249 GCA_017311375.1 Mytilus coruscus
TTCAGGGTCTTTTCTTGTTCTTCTGTCTGAGTAGAAACACTTACAGTTTGTGTTGATGAATTGACAGTTTTTGAAAGAGGAAGACTTTGATTCTGCTTGTTTCAATGAATTGTTTTGATAATTGATTCAACCATCTGTTTTAAATCGATTACTTCTTGTTGCAAATCTAGGTTACTATGATCAAGATTTTGTAAATTATGAAAAGTACTGTTCACAGATGAGTGTCTAATTGGGGTTGATGTTATCAAGGTGTTTGACATATCTTGTACAAATAACTTTGGGTCTGTTACTGAACTGTCAAAGTTTATCATTGATTCTAATAACAGGTTTCCAGTAGACATCTGGTCAGTGTTATTTCCTATTAAAGAAGTTTGGAAATATGTTACCTCATTGTGTAATTGTTTTCCTAAAATACTAAATTCTTCCTTGAACCAATTCCCACATCCTTTTCCCTGTATATGAAGAGTTGCAGACGAACTGTATAGGGTTATCACAACTTTATTCCCTTCATAAATGAAATTATATACAAATCCGTTCTTGTCTTTCTGAATAAATAAATTTCTGTCATAATTTTGAAAAATTATGTTTTCAAAAATTAAGTATATTTTCTCACTGCTAAAATTAACAACAATTGACAATGTTCTATCTGTACAGTCCTCAATTGAATATAGATCACAAGTGTTTAGGTAGCATTTATAGTCATCACTTTCAAATCCAGAAAATTCACCAGAAAAAGATGTAAATAAATTGTTCACAAATGTAGAATTGAAATCCATTTTGTCTTAATATCAAATAATTCCAATAAATAATGTTATTCACCACATTGAAGGTGAATAAATCTTAATCCTAAATCCTTGGGGGCACTCAGCTGTTTCCATCTGAGTTTTTGGACCTTGATGGAATTTTATCACTGGTTATTTATAAAATTTCATTCATCCCCAAGCATTTCGGGGACAAATTTTATCAAATTTATTCCAGCGCCAGTTTGATAGACCCCTGCTACTCTACTAGGACATGGGCTATCCCCATGCAGACCTTGCACACCCCGGCTGCAGATGAGACGCCTAGTCTCATCACCTAAGTGGAGAACCCTCGCTTCACATTCCCGGCTGGCGTATTGTCGGGCAGGCAGGTTCTTCCTCACACTGGAGGTTGCAAGCTGACTTGCTTAGGCAGGAACTCAAAATTGTCTTGTATGCTGAGTGTTTCCCTAGGGCCAAAACCAGATTGATTAATTGTTTTTAATAATAAAATTATTATTCATTCTAAAATATCTTTCTGCTTTAAGCCAGTATGATTTTGCTAAGACTATGTTTTGGTTTACACAGATACCCTTATGTTACATTTGGTATTGTTTTTAGGAGCTGGGATTTGCTCAATTACATGGATGAGATCTGGACTTTAATAATTGAGATTTGCTCTATTAGGAGAGTTTTACTTTAATTAAGTGTGGGTTGTCAGGACTTGCTCATCAATACACACAAAACATAATTCTACCTGAAAAATTACATCTGTTAAAATATAGGTTGGAGGGATCATAAACATTTCATTTTATCAATGGAAGGCTAGCTTGCATATTGATACCTTGATCTTTGGAAAAGGTAAATAAAAATAAGTCTCAAGAAATTTAGTAAGCCTGCCACTGGTGACTTGGAATGTTTTGATCACTGACACTAGAGGCATAAACATTTTTGGAGTGTTTGCAGACCACTCTAACAACTTCACAAGAATTCAAGACAACCTCATACTAAAAGTACAGAAACAATATTTCATTTTATGAGACTCAATAAATATACAACATTAGACTGGAGAAAAAAATAAAAATATGAGACTACAGAAAAGAATTACAATATGAGACAACAGAATACAAATTTGGTTGTTTGTATAAATATTGTACTTATATGTAATATAAGTACTCCTTACAGAAATGAAAGTTTGCTGCAATATTGCAACAATATAGCGGCAATATTAGCAAACAAATTTGTTTGCAAGAAGTGTTTGCAAGAAAGTTGCAGATTGTTGCAGCTACCTGCAACATTCTCGAATGTTCACTGCAACAAAATTTGTTTGAAGAAAATTGCAGCAAGTTTGCTGCAATGTTGCAAGAAAGAATTTGTTTGCTAGAAAGTTGCAGGAACCTTTTCTTTTATTATTTAAGGAATAACTATTTGCAACAACTTTGCAAGAAAAGTTTCTTTAATAATGTCAGACATGATAGTTTGCACCAATATTTCAAGCATTTTAAAATATTACATATGATTATTTGTTTTAAGATTTAAGGTTCAAATAATACACAACATATTGTTTCTTTGAACATTTGGTTATAGATACTTCTTATTATCTACATTTGTTATTGTCATATTTTATTTTACTCAGAAATATTTGGATATTTGAATAATTCATTTTAAATAAATCTTCAAATAATAATGCTTATAAAGAATTCCTAAACTGTACATCACATTTATATGATATTTTGTAAGGAAAGAATTTCAAGAATACTTTGGTATTTATTTCAACAAGTTTAATCTAAATAATTGAGTCATAATATTTTTTTGTTCTATATGTATTATTATGCCTTTTGTCACTTTTTGTGACATTTTCTATGAACAATATTTTTAATTCTAATATTTTCCATCAAATGAATTTAGCCTCACCTGCAAGTTGCATTTTGTTTAATTTCTAGTATCATTATCTTAAAATTATGTATACACAAATTATCCTTCTCATCTCAATTAGTAATATGAGCTGGTGATAGAAATGTAATGTGCCATCTGGTTTTCATTTATCTCTGTGTAGTGGCAAAGACAGGAAGTACCATAAATTAATGTACATAGAGTTTGAGGCCAAATTAAGGGTAGAGTATTTCTTCTTTGTATATATTTCCATTATAACATCAAAGATAAAATATATATATAATTATTTTTTATTATAATATATAACAAATATTCAAGATTTAGGCAACTGATATTTATAATTAGAGGCAAATTTCAAAGGGATCACAATGTCACAATACCCTAAGCAACCTTGATCAACATATTCAAAATTTGAACTGGACATGAACATGCATACAACAAACAAAGATGCTTCTATCATGAACAAAGTAATTTGAATTTTACAATGGATTTAGATCCAAAAGTTCCAATTAATTCTATTGACACTGGATAGTGCAGATGATAGCCTTCAGTTGACATGACTCTTGGATTTAGGAAGATTGGTGTTTACACATAATTTGGATAACATCTTTTGGTAAGTACAATGGAGTAGAATGTCCACCATTTTGAATAAGTGCATGCTCTTACAGTTCAAAATAGTGATATTTAAAGAGTCTTCTTAACTTAATAGAGTTGACAAAAGTATTAGACAATAGATTTATGCACATGAATATTATTACAATTGTGTAAGACAGGAGATATTTTTTTAAAACTTTTTAAAACTATATGTTTTAGAAAGTACATTACTTAAATTAAAACAAGAAATCTTCTAATAAAAGCAGTTTGGTATTAAATTAGAGATCTGTGATTTGACTGCCAATAAGAGGTCTATCAACAAATGGCAACTATATATAGCTTTTATATATAATACACAACTAATCACAAAATTAAAATTTTAAAGAATAGACAAGACCAATTATGTTATAGTTCAATGAAAATAAATATTCAAAAAGCAATAACAACCTAGTACTGGCATGAGGTTAAATGTATTCTATAGTAATATATATATTAATTGCTGATCAAGAAATTTGAAAATATGCAATTTCTAGAAGGACTTGATAACTTTTAGACATTGACCCTTTAAGTGAAACAAATGCTGGAAAAATTGCTCTGTAAACTAATTATCTCTTTATAAAGATTTATTTTCATTCTACAAGTCCAGAATTTACCATATATAGTAGTATCTTATATCTTTATAATGTTTAGTTATTCTTTTATATATGCTAAATTCTTCAACTTTTATTTTGCAGTATTTGAAATCAGAAAATTCAACTTTAAGGATAGTGAGTACAGAGAAACGGAACTATTTCCCTAGGGCCAAAACCAGATTGATTAATTGTTTTAATAATAAAATTATTATTCATTCTAAAATATCTTTCTGCTTTAAGCCAGTATGATTTTGCTAAGACTATGTTTTTGGTTTACACAGATACCCCTTATGTTACATTTGGTATTGTTTTTAGGAGCTGGGATTTGCTCAATTACATGGATGAGATCTGGACTTTAATAATTGAGATTTGCTCTATTAGGAGAGTTTTACTTTAATTAAGTGTGGGTTGTCAGGACTTGCTCATCAATACACACAAAACATAATTCTACCTGAAAAATTACATCTGTTAAAATATAGGTTGGAGGGATCATAAACATTTCATTTTATCAATGGAAGGCTAGCTTGCATATTGATACCTTGATCTTTGGAAAAGGTAAATAAAAATAAGTCTCAAGAAATTTAGTAAGCCTGCCACTGGTGACTTGGAATGTTTTGATCACTGACACTAGAGGCATAAACATTTTTGGAGTGTTTGCAGACCACTCTAACAACTTCACAAGAATTCAAGACAACCTCATACTAAAAGTACAGAAACAATATTTCATTTTATGAGACTCAATAAATATACAACATTAGACTGGAGAAAAAAATAAAAATATGAGACTACAGAAAAGAATTACAATATGAGACAACAGAATACAAATTTGGTTGTTTGTATAAATATTGTACTTATATGTAATATAAGTACTCCTTACAGAAATGAAAGTTTGCTGCAATATTGCAACAATATAGCGGCAATATTGCGGCAAACAAATTTGTTTGCAAGAAGTGTTTGCAAGAAAGTTGCAGATTGTTGCAGCTACCTGCAACATTCTCGAATGTTCACTGCAACAAAATTTGTTTGAAGAAAATTGCAGCAAGTTTGCTGCAATGTTGCAAGAAAGAATTTGTTTGCTAGAAAGTTGCAGGAACCTTTTCTTTTATTATTTAAGGAATAACTATTTGCAACAACTTTGCAAGAAAAGTTTCTTTAATAATGTCAGACATGATAGTTTGCACCAATATTTCAAGCATTTTAAAATATTACATATGATTATTTGTTTTAAGATTTAAGGTTCAAATAATACACAACATATTGTTTCTTTGAACATTTGGTTATAGATACTTCTTATTATCTACATTTGTTATTGTCATATTTTATTTTACTCAGAAATATTTGGATATTTGAATAATTCATTTTAAATAAATCTTCAAATAATAATGCTTATAAAGAATTCCTAAACTGTACATCACATTTATATGATATTTTGTAAGGAAAGAATTTCAAGAATACTTTGGTATTTATTTCAACAAGTTTAATCTAAATAATTGAGTCATAATATTTTTTTGTTCTATATGTATTATTATGCCTTTTGTCACTTTTTGTGACATTTTCTATGAACAATATTTTTAATTCTAATATTTTCCATCAAATGAATTTAGCCTCACCTGCAAGTTGCATTTTGTTTAATTTCTAGTATCATTATCTTAAAATTATGTATACACAAATTATCCTTCTCATCTCAATTAGTAATATGAGCTGGTGATAGAAATGTAATGTGCCATCTGGTTTTCATTTATCTCTGTGTAGTGGCAAAGACAGGAAGTACCATAAATTAATGTACATAGAGTTTGAGGCCAAATTAAGGGTAGAGTATTTCTTCTTTGTATATATTTCCATTATAACATCAAAGATAAAATATATATATAATTATTTTTTTATTATAATATATAACAAATATTCAAGATTTAGGCAACTGATATTTATAATTAGAGGCAAATTTCAAAGGGATCACAATGTCACAATACCCTAAGCAACCTTGATCAACATATTCAAAATTTGAACTGGACATGAACATGCATACAACAAACAAAGATGTCTTCTATCATGAACAAAGTAATTTGAATTTTACAATGGATTTAGATCCAAAAGTTCCAATTAATTCTATTGACACTGGATAGTGCAGATGATAGCCTTCAGTTGACATGACTCTTGGATTTAGGAAGATTGGTGTTTACACATAATTTGGATAACATCTTTTGGTAAGTACAATGGAGTAGAATGTCCACCATTTTGAATAAGTGCATGCTCTTACAGTTCAAAATAGTGATATTTAAAGAGTCTTCTTAACTTAATAGAGTTGACAAAAGTATTAGACAATAGATTTATGCACATGAATATTATTACAATTGTGTAAGACAGGAGATATTTTTAAAACTTTTAAAACTATATGTTTTAGAAAGTACATTACTTAAATTAAAACAAGAAATCTTCTAATAAAAGCAGTTTGGTATTAAATTAGAGATCTGTGATTTGACTGCCAATAAGAGGTCTATCAACAAATGGCAACTATATATAGCTTTTATATATAATACACAACTAATCACAAAATTAAAATTTTAAAGAATAGACAAGACCAATTATGTTATAGTTCAATGAAAATAAATATTCAAAAAGCAATAACAACCTAGTACTGGCATGAGGTTAAATGTATTCTATAGTAATATATATATTAATTGCTGATCAAGAAATTTGAAAATATGCAATTTCTAGAAGGACTTGATAACTTTTAGACATTGACCCTTTAAGTGAAACAAATGCTGGAAAAATTGCTCTGTAAACTAATTATCTCTTTATAAAGATTTATTTTCATTCTACAAGTCCAGAATTTACCATATATAGTAGTATCTTATATCTTTATAATGTTTAGTTATTCTTTTATATATGCTAAATTCTTCAACTTTTATTTTGCAGTATTTGAAATCAGAAAATTCAACTTTAAGGATAGTGAGTACAGAGAAACGGAACTAAAAGATACACAGATGTAACACGACAACCTATAGAGGACAGAGAAAAATTTGTTTTATTATTAAATCATATTTTTTTAAATGCTTAGTTTTTAATTCCTAATTTTTCAACTGAAACTGTTGAAAGATTTGCTGCAATGTTGCTGCAATATTGCAAGAAATTAATTTTCCTGCAATATTGCTGCAACATTGCAGCTAATGAATTTGCCACAATATTGCTGCAACAATTACAGCTACTGATTTTCTCGCAAACATTTGCCGCAATTTGTTGCGGCAATGTTGCAGCAACTGTTTGCAAGAAAACTAATTTGCATACGAAAAATGAATATTTGCAGCAATATTGCCGCAAATATTTGCAGCAACATTGCAGCAAATATTTGCAAGAAGCCTTATTTTTCCATAAGGGCTGTTTATACAAACAGCCTTTCCAGCTTAAACTTAATAATTAATGTGATAATAAAGATGCTGACATTCTGGATACATTTAACTAACATACACAGACCACTTGTTATATCTTGAGGTTAATTTCCTGGCATTTGACAATTTGAAGTTACAACTGGAATCTCACTAGGAGGCACTATAATCTTTCTTAATCACATGCATGTCATAAATAATCACTGTTGGTGAGCAAATGCAGATAATGATACCAGATCTTATAAAATTAATTACACAACAATTAGTATATTATCTGAAGGTCAGTGAGGCCAGACTCCTCCCACTGTATGATTGATGTACCCAATCTGTGTGTAAACCATATGCATGGTCTTTGTATAATCAGTTTCTTGGTTCATAGCAGTCTTGACTAGTTGATATAGTTTTACAGGGCTATTATTTAATTTACCGCCCACCATCGATTTGTAATTAGGTATATGCGCAAAAGTTATCTCATGCATTTCACATACATCTTATTGCTATTTGTCATCCATTATTGGACGTTAACAAAGTCTCCATTATATTTTGACATTACAATAGAAAAGGTCTGACACCATGAAGGAAAAGTGATTGTTGTACGAGGTCAATAGTTCAAAATCGTAAATTTTCAGGTCAAGAGTGGCTGATACCCAAATAGTGATAAGGTCTATCATCTAACGTGTTAATTTTCTTAAAATATAGTTGATATAACTCTGCATTTAATCTGCTTCTCTGTCACTCATGTGATAATAAGAAATTTTGAGGTTATAAAATTTATTGTTTTCATCCTACCTTGACTTGTGAGAGTAGTCCTCTATATCTGTTAGTCAGTTGTGACACTTGTGTACTCAGTCTGGCGTCTGCACTGGTGTGCATCAGATTCTGGGCATCATCAGTGAATCTGTCAATCTCTGGCTGATGAGACAAAATCTCTTCTCTTTGTTTCTGAAATAAAATATAAGTTTTGGAACATAAAAATTTGGAGTAAATTATAAAAGGTTTAAATAAACTCATCATAGATACCAGGATTAAAATTTTATATTTACGCCAGACGCGCATTTCATCTACAAAAGACTTATCAGTGACGCTCGAATCAAAAAATGTTAAAAGGTCAAATAAAGTATGAAGTTGAAGAGCATTGAGGACCAAAAATTCCTAAAAGTTTTATCAAATACAGCTAAGGTAATCTATTCCTGAGGTAGAAAAGCCCTAGTATTTAAAAAATTCTAAATTTTGTGAACAGTAAATTTATAATTATGAACATATCAATGATAAAATGTTTGTAAATATTATTATTTGCCATGCTGAGATGAAGAACATAGCATTCTCCCTTTTTTGTAGTGGTTACCTAGGTATGAGGCATGACCTAAGAGCAGAGTAATGCACATATTTATTCTGCATCCTAATAAAATACTTGAAAACGTTTCTGCATTTTATATGAATTTGGTTAAATATACTTACCATGAATTTACATTTATATTATATAGAATATGTTTGCCTTCATAACATGTTCTCATCGCAATTAACTAGGTGATCAAAAATACATCCATGAGATGTACTCACCTACCATAATTTACCTGTGTACATACAGTAACAAATCAGTTTTAATTTTTGCGTTCAAGTGAACGCATGTTTCTCGTCGACAAGGATTTTTAACAGTCCTACTGTTGAAAATCCTTATGTTTTATACAAATATTATTTGATTTTGGAATATCGTTTTACGATTAATTCAATGGAATTATCGGTTACACAGCGCTTTTGATATGAGCATTTCGTCAACTTTACGGACATTACGAGTCTGTAACAATGACGACCTAGAAATTAACCTTTGTTTAGCCGCCATTTTCAAACACTTAGACTGGTGTGAGGAAAGGCAAAACATTTATGTTAAAATCAGACATGTTACATGAGTTCTCAGTTTTATAAGAAACGGATGTTAATTTTCTTCTTCCATGCTGACCGAATTTTAGCTGTTTAGAGCAATCTACGAAAAGAGTCAAGTGGAAAGTTCGGAAAGAGTTGATTGTTTACATGACTCACGGTCATGAGTAAACACAACACTATATTACAATCAGAATAGGTATTTTGACCAGATCTGATTATTTTAATGTGGATAACGTCCTATATGGGAGCGTAGACCATTTTTATAACTAGAACCTTAAAAGTGGTTAAATTTCAATCAGAATAGGTATTTTGACCAGATCTGATTATTTTAATATGGATAACGTCCTTTATGGGAGCGTAGACCATTATTGTCACTAGAACCTTAAGTGGTTAGATAAATTTCAATCAGAATAGGGAATTTGCCTATATCTGATTGTTTATTTGGATAACGTTTCTGTAGAGGGAGCGTAGATCATTATTGTTACTACTATTAAAAGTAGTTAGATGAATTACAATCAGAATAGGGAATTTGCCCAGAACTGATTATGTTTTTATTTGGTTAACCTTCCTTTTAGGGAACATTATTGAAAATAATAAGAAAGTGGTTGATGCAACACAAATAAAATTAATCAAAATCAGAATAGGGATTTTTGCCCAGGTCAATCTGATTAACGTTGACATGGTTTCGTCCAGGGAATGTAGGTCTATCATTATTGTTACTAGAACAACATGCAAGATTTTGGGTCTACAAGTTGCATGCATTCTACTATACAGATTTTGATCTTACCTAAAAATCAGTTATTATGTTATTGCACATTGATATTAAGGGACCATTATTGGATGGTTGACCTAACACAAATAAAATTAATTAGAATCAGAATAGGGAATTTAATCCTGATCTATCTGATTGTTGTTGACATCGTTCCATCTAGGGAACGTAGGTCTACCTTTATTGTATCTAGAACAACATTGCTAACAAGTTGTACGCTTTCTACAACACACATTTTGATCTTAGCTAATTTTGGTTGCACATTGATTATTGTGATGAGTTCAGTCAATTATATACTCATATTAATAATATATTGAAAGTGTGTCTAGAAATGGTCAAGAACTGAAACAGTACAGAGTTTTTTAGTACTTACAAATGTGTATGTAGTTTAAACATGTCAATACACAAAATTTATTATTATGTCCAGATTTTTTAGAGGACAGAAAATTCTAAGAGACCTGAAATATTTTCTCTGAGCAGGAAATTGCTGTAGATTTTTCTCCTACAGATGTTATAGAAACTACTGATATGTTGAGACAGTGAGACTAGAACACAGTTCTAAAACCTGTTGATAACTTGTGACAACTCATATCATATTATCAATTTTTTTATTTTTCAAGGTCGGTTTATTACTGACAAGAAGAACATTGATATTATCAGTATGCACTACTATGACCATTTGGTTGTTTGTCTGCATTAATGAAACAAAAACTTTCATATGTAACATTAGTTTGTTTCTCCAGTTAAGAAGAGTTTAGGGGATGCCATTATGGTGCATTTCACAAAGACTCGATTCACAAAATGGCTTTGAATTTTGATTACTTAAATCAGAGCATACATTGCCAATTTATATGACATATATGATATGTACTTATGCTATTTTGCGTTAAGTACACTAAATGGTGGTAACATAAGACTAGGGTATATTTTACCCTCACTATATGAGAATCACTGATAAATAATACTTCCAATTCTGAAAGGAAGAGATTGTTGGAAGCTATTAAAAATATTAGTAAAATAGGCTTTGCGTCTTTAGTTTTCAAAGAAATGACAACAAGTTGGACAAGATTAGTTGTATGCATTAAAGAGCCAAAACTGTTATAAAGGATTCATACAAGTTTTTTTCCTTGAGTTTATATTGAATCAGAAAGTTGAACTATATATGACTCAAAGGTACTGATATATAAAAACAAAATTAGTATACTATTTATGTTTTTAGAATTCAGAATAAAGGCATATCATACAGATTTTGCAGGAATTAAATATAATTAGTAAAAGATTAGAAAATGAATACAGAAAAGCATTGTTGATACAAGATTCATTAAAAATGCTAGACATGCCATGGACGTGGAGATTGAAGTAGTTTTGCAAGATTTAGCAAGGAACTATCCAATACATCTCTTTATAATCTTCATTTTAGCTAGTCTTTACAAGACACAGAAAAAAGAAGAGGTCTGTTGACTACATTGTTCCAATAAATATATATATTTCAATTTGTGCTCAAATTTTAGCATCTGTAGAAGCAGTTTGTCTGAGAGCAAAATACACAAGAAAAGCAGTTTATTTAAATGACTGATTAATGGTTAGCAAATAACATTCAATAGTCTGTTAGTGCATGGAAGTAAAATGCAATAAAATATTTCCATGGTTAGTGCAAGACATTTATAAATATCTGAATTTAAAAATGTCACTGTTTATTTTTAATTTTTGTTTATTATTAACAAAGAGTACAAAAATTCTAGTCTTGTCAAAGTCAAGTTGTGACTTATCTACATATAAGACAGTTTTTCAAATAGATTGGGTGTGATTTATTCCCACAATTGAGGGTATTCACAATTCAATTTTCATAATGATCAGACAATTGTTCAACAACTTTTCATAATTCTTTTAATGCATTGCAGGAATAATATTAAATACCTAGCATAGAGTTAGTCTCTTATGCAAGAATATACTAGACAGTACTTTGAATTTTGAATTCAATATTGTTTTGAAGGATGTGATTATATACAATCCAATTACTTTGTTTTGTCAAATCTTATGTCAATTTGGACAAATGTAAAAATCTTCTGAGCGATTTTCAGTTTAACCAAATGACAGTGTTGAAGTCACAAAAAATACTACCAAAACTGTTTTGGTGGGTATTTAGGGAACCATATCAGAATGTATAGAATTCAGATAAGGTGAACTGAGAGAGAAATGAAATGAGTATTTCTGATTGTGAAACCATTTCTGAAACAATTAAAAACACTTAATGCAAGTTAGTACACATGTTTTCTATAATGTCTAACGTTTGTTTTCTTTAAATAGAGAACTATAATTGACAAGTTGCATGTTAGTACAAAATGTATTTCTGATTGTGAAATAATTTCTGAAACAAATAAAAACAATTGTCAAGAGCAACAGTTCAAGAGTTGTTCAATATGTCAAATTTTTGTTTCTTTTAATTTGGAACTGTGCATGGCAATTTATAATTTAGAACAAATTGTCTCCTAAAGGTTCACATTTTTAGACAGAATACCATTGTGTGATTTTAAAACATTAATAGAAAGACTTTTCATAGTTTTGGAAAATCATATGTCAGTCACTCTTTTTTGCTTATTGAGGACAAAAGATTTTGGCTTGTACATTTAGATCAACATCCAAATGCTCTATAAAAGTATTAATGAGTAACAATTGGAAAACATGTATACTTAAATTTTTCCACTGATTTGTACATTTCTTTAATTTTACACTAGTAGTCTAGTACGAAATTCAAAGATAATGTTTGTTCATGGGTGGACTGGTAGACATTGTATTCAAAGGTTCTACCACTCTCATTGAATTTTTTTATCAAACTTTAAAATTTAGTCCAATAGGAAAATTGTCATGTCAACTGTAAAATGCATGACTTCTCTTGACAAAAAGAATTTCATTCTAGATCTGTTAAACTTTAGTAAGAGTAGTACATCTAGAAGAATAAGTACACAAAGAGACTATTATTTCCAAAAGTTCTATAGGTTGATCCATATTTAGCAAAATCATGAAACAACTTTTGTTTGAGTCTTTATTACAGTTTTTTGTTAGAACTGTTAAGAACACAAGTGATTTACAAAGTATATTTGAATTGATTATAATTCATTGACAATTCAGTAGAAAAGACTGTATTTTGAAAGATATTGATAATGATCAGGTTTTCAAAAGATGATCACCTATCATATATTCTCTGTTATTATATTAAAACTATAGAGAAAACAAAGAAAATTTAGCGAGAAGCTAAATGTTTTCAAATAAGTTTAGAAAAACTAATACTTCAAAGTTGAAAAGTAATTATAATGATAAAGGCAAGATGCTTCTAAATCAGATAAGGTTTGATTAGTTCTTGTAGATTTGTACAAGCAATAAGAACAACCTATTCACATGACAAATTAAATATAAATGCACATTTACTGCTGCAATATTACAACACATTTGGCTCATAATGAAGGAGCTTTAATAAAATAATTTCTATTCTGCAGATTATTTATCCAAGGCTATATTTGCATAGTTTTATTTATGCAATCTGCAAAGTTTTGCCATAAAGTTTGGTTGATAGATTAATAGTCATACAACATAGCTTTATTGTGTAATAAATGTAAATTTTGTAATTTTACTTTTTACTCAATTACAGCATTTACAAAATTTAGTGGAGTTATATTTTTAACAATTTTGACATAGTTTTTATATGTTGTAAATTGTATATGTGTGAGAGAATTTATCCTCCACCAAGATGAGACACTGCTTGGTTATCAGTGAATATTCTATATAATATAAATGTAAATTCATGGTAAGTATATTTAACCAAATTCATATAAAATGGTTATTTTTGAAATCTCAAGAAGAGATTTTATATGAATTTATAGGGTTAAATATACTTACCACAATCCACCACCGCCCCTAGAATAAATTCAGTATTTTGTTCACACAATTGTAATTATTCAATTAAATGATGAATTAAAACTGATTTGTTACTGTATGTACACAGGTAAATTATGGTAGGTGAGTACATCTCATGGATGTATTTTTAATCACCTAGTTAATTGCGATGAGAACATGTTATGAAGGCAAACATATTCTATATAATATAAATGTAAATTCATGGTAAGTATATTTAACCCTATAAATTCATATAAAATCTCTTCTTGAGATTTCAAAAATAACCATTTTCTTAAATTGAATTTTTTTTATGAATTAATATAGTCTGACAAAAACATTTTCTATTATATGTATCTTACCTTGAATCTTTCCACTTGAGTTTGTTTCTCTTTCAGTGTGGACTTCAATTCATAATTCTTGACTTGTTGTTCCATGTCTTTAAGCCAAGAGGAACACACAGAGAACTTAGATTCAAAGTCTTCCCACTGTACCATTGCAGTCTGTAGGTCCTCCTCTGTCTGTTGTATACGGGCTAGATAATCCTCCCATTCAGACTGGAGGTGGTCAATATCACGTCGTAATACCTCATGTACATGTTGGGATGAATTCTTGGTAGTCTTTTCACAGAGTTCTTTTGTAGCTTTCAGTTTCTTTTCTCTATCTCCAACCTTCTCAGCACACTCCTGTTGAAATAAAAATAAAATATGGTATTTTGATAAATTCAAATGACCTATCACATTAACTTTATATAAGAAATAATATATAAATTGATTTTAATTGCACCACTATGTCAAAGAGTTGACATCCCATATTGATTGCATAATCATTGAACATGTTTTACAACAACAAAGTCTTCAATTTAAGCAAAATTTGTTTCATTCATTATTATAGTACCAGTGCTGATTATTTTCATAGCATCTATCTTATAATCAAATAAATTAATCTACTTAGTAAATATAAACAATTGAAAAAAAATAATTTAAAAATAAAAAAAGATATTTTTTTACCTTGAGTCTCTCTAGTTTATTCTGCAGTGACATCTTATCACCAGATGTATCGGCACATAGCTCAACTTTCTCCCGTGAGTCAAGCCAGTCCTGACAGTCCTGGTACATATCTTGGTACTGTTGATGGTCCTTCTGTTTAAAGGCCTCCTTTTGTCTAACATCTGTTTAGAAGTGTCACAAAGTTTCTCATATTTGGTCTGCAATTTTCCAACGAAATTTAGCCACTTTAGCTGAGGGTGTGGACTGTGACAAGTTTCTAGCCTTGTCTAGTAAATTGTCCATCACATGTTGTCTAGATACAATGTCTTGATGTAAGACCTACAAAGCTAAAAGGTAAACATTATATATTTCTCATTTATTACGATTTACATATTATACAACATTTTCTTATTTTTTCAAATAATTTTTACAAAATCTCTATAAACATCTTTTGATCATGTGAAATAGTTTTATACATGTATTCAAAGACATAATATATTCATTGTTAGTAAAGCCATCTTCAAAACACCTTATCGCTACTTGTCCAAAATAACTGTACATCTCAAAGGTTCCTTTAAAACTTAAGACATCACAATAGAAAATAACTGTCTACACAATGAAGAAGTGATTGTTGTATAAAGCCAATAGTTCAAGAGGTACAGATTTCCAAATAGAGATAAGGTCTATTTGAAAAATAAACATATGATTTAAAATTAAATCATATGATGAAATTATCAATTTACCCTGTGATTTTGTAACTGAGCCTTTTTATCAGACAATGTAGCTTTCAAGTCAGTGTCCTCTCTCAGTTTGATTTCAGTATCCAGAAACCATTTCCGGAACTGATCAAAGTTTTCATCATAAGAATACCATTGTAGTAAAGTGGTGTCCAGTTTACATTGGGTTTCAGATAACACATCACAGCCCTGTTCCCAGTGTTCCCGTAAACCTCTCAGTTCCTGATGAATGATATCAGGTCCCTCTGAGGCAGTGCTGGGATACAGTTTCTCACCACATTCTACAGTGTAGTGTATTCTGGTAGCTCCTTGATCTTTCTCTGCCACAAGTTCCTAAAATAAATAACAAATGCAGAATTATATTTTGTTTATTTTCAATTTTGAAGCTCTATCTATCAATCCAGGTATCTTCTGTTAAAACACGTTCCTTTTCCTAATTTTGAGTCTACTAACTCTTAAGTAAAATTTTAAATATCAAAAACAAGATAATAGATAAAAGGAAACAAAATTAACAATGCATACTGTATATCAGAAACTCTTTTTGATAAACTTGAATAATTTGAAATTATAGCTGCACAGACAAAAGTTAAAAGCCTTATTCGTGAAAATATATAATTCAGCATGATCAGTTTCTCACTGTCTAGTATTGTCTCAATAATTTAAGATTTTTATTTTGCATATGTTACCCCAAATTGGTGTTCTCATGAAAGGAAGCCTGTAGCTTAGAGAGTCTGTCTTCCACATCATGTTTGTCACCAGTCATATCAGCACAGACCTGAAGTCTCTGTAGTGAGGTTCCCAACCATTCAGAACATTCACTGAAGTTCTCTTGGTAAGTCTCATGTTCTAGTGCATGATTACGTAGTTTGCCAATCAAATCCTACAAAAAATAGAGGACTGATTAACATGATCAATTATGTAACATTAAATAAGAGATAAACTGTTTTGAATTTTAGTAACTTAAATGATGAACCAATTTATTCCAACATGCAAATCAGAGATTATGTCTACCTAAAAATCTTTTCCAAAATTGTTTAAGCTCATACAAAATATGTTTTACCTTACAGTGCAAACCGACTCTACAATGAACCATAAATGTTTATCAAAAAATCTTTACCAAAATTATTCAAGTTCATATAATTTGAACTTTTAAAACAGGACAAATATTAACAGTTACTTACATTAAGATTAGTCTTGGCAGTCTGGTATCTGGTGGACAGTTGTGAAGTAATAGATATAGATAGATGTGGTGTGAGTGCCAATGAGACAACTCTCCATCCAAATAACAATTTATAAAAGTAAACCATTATAGGTCAACACGGAGCCTTGGCTCACACTGAACAACAAGCTATAAAGGGCCCCAAAATTACTAGTGTAAGACTGATCTGGAATCTGAACCCTGAACCTGTGATGCCATATTCTTCAAATCATCAAACTGACCTTGTCTCGTGTGAACATCATTCTGCAAGGCCTGGATTATTAAAAATAAAGTTAATCTAATGACTACTGTTGAAAGCAGAGATGTGAAATATAAAAAAAAGATGTGGTATGATTGCCAATGAGACAACTCTCCACAAGAGACCAAAATGACACAGAAATTAACAACTATAGGTAACCGTACGGTCTTCAACAATGAGCAAAGCCCATACCGCATAGTCAGCTATAAAAGGCCCCGAAATGACAATGTAAAACAATGAAAAACAACTTATTGGGTTCATAAAACAATAAGCATTTTGGTAGATTTTAGGCATTTAGTTAAACAAATCCTATTTTTAAAGTAAAGCTTGTGAAGTGGATAAATGACCTTATAAATTATATCATTTATGTAGCAAAAAGCAGTTTCCTATATCTGATCAATTTTATAAAATCTGTTATGAACCATTTGAAAAGCTATTGTACTGCTACAGTGAAAAGATTTGATTCAGGTGACTTTACTATTCATTTTACAGAACTTCATAAAAACAAAATTGGTAAAATAAACTAGAGGCTCTAAAGAGCCTGTTTCGCTCACCTTGGTCTATGTGCATATTAAACAAAGGACACAGATGGATTCATGATAAAATTGTGTTTTGGTGATGGTGATGTGTTTGTAGATCTTACTTACTGAACATTCTTGCTGCTTACAATTATCTCTCTCTATAATGAACTTGGCCCAATAGTTACAGTGGAAAATATTTTGTAATATTTTACAAAATTTATGAAAATTGTTAAAAATTGACTATAAAGGGCAATAACTCCTTAAGGGGTCAATTTTGGTCATGTTGACTTATTTGTAGGTCTTACTTTGCTGTACATTATTGCTGTTTACAGTTTATCTCTATCTATAATAATATTCAAGATAATAACCAAAAGCTGCAAAATTTTTTTAAAATTACAAATTCAGGGGCAGCAACCCAACAACAGGTTGCCTGAATGGTCTGAAAATTGCAGGGCAGATAAATCTTGACCTTATGAACAATTTTATCCTTGTCAGATTCGCTCGAAATGCTTTGGTTTCAGATATGAGCCAAAAACTGCATTTTACCCTATATACTATTTATAGCCATGTCAGCCATCTTGGTTCATGGGCAGGGTCATCGGACACAACTTTTAAACTAGATACACTAATGATGATTGTGTACAAGTTTGGTTAAATTCATCTAAGTAGTTTCAGAGGAGAAGATTTTTGTAAAAGATTACAAAAATTTACAAAAATTGTTAAAAATTGACTATAAAGGGCAATAACTCCTTAAGAGGTCAACTGACCATTTTGGTCATGTTGACATATTTATTGATCTTAAATTGCTGAACATTATTGCTGTTTACAGTTCATCTCTATCTATAATAATATTCAAGCTAATAACAAAAACGGCCAAATTTCATTAAAATTACCAATGCAGGGGCAGCAACCTAACAAAGGGTTGTCCTATTCATCTGAAAATTTGAGGGCAGATAGATAATGACCTAATAAACAATTTTTCTTCATTCAGATTTGCTCTAAATGCTTTGGTTTCAGAGATATAAGCCAAAATCTACATTTTACCCCTATGTTATATTTTTAGCCATGGCGGCCATCTTGGTTAGTTGGCCGGGACACCGGACATATTTTTAAACTAGATACCCCAATGATGATTGTGACCAAGTTTGGTTAAATTTAGCCCAGTAGTTTCAGAGGAGAAGATTTTGTAAAAGTTAAACGACGACAGACGCACTTACGACGGACGCCAAGTGATGAGAAAAGCTCACTTGGCCCCTTTGGGCCAGGTGAGCTCAATATAAAATTGACCATTTGAAAAAAATCTGTAAGTATACATGAAAACATACAAAAACAAAGATATGAATGAAAAAAAGTTACAATTCTTAGATAAATGGATGCCCCTAGAAGGAGTAAAAACAAAAAGACAACTTACTTTGTACTTTTCAACCTGGGCTTGTTTTTCAGGTAATGTAAATTTCAGTTCAAGGTCTTTAATCTGAGCCTCTACATCTCTCAATCATCTGTTTAGGGATACACATGAACCATCATAAGCTTGTAAAGCTTGGATAGAGTGAGTCAAGTTTTGTTGTGTCTCTCCCAATCTGGTGGCTAATGTCTCATAATCTTGTGTCACAGACACAGACTCCAGCTCACCGTTGATATGAGCCTGTCCTTGTCTGGCTGTTTGTGGTAAGGTTTTCTCCTTGAACATGAGTTGCTTCCACTTTCTTTTCTCCATCTCTCAAAGAGGTCATCAAATCCTATATATAGTTTGTAATTGTTTAAACAATACTAAACTTAACTACTTCAAATTTCTTACATGAAATCATGGAACAGATAAATTTTATGTTTTAATGAACAAATTTATCAAACATCATATAAAATTTGCCTTTTTTGTCTGTTTTATAATCCTCTATGACTTTTCATTGATGCAGCAGTAAATATTGGATATGCAAATAAAACACCTGTCTTATATTGAATTTTACAATTTCACTACTGCACTTTTACTTTATTATGCTCCTGGTTACAAATAAATGTATTCCAAACTTAATTACTTAGAGAGCTAAGACAATCAAATCCATCACAGCAAGGCCTCTAAAATTCATTATTATACACTTTGGCAGAATTCATTGACCACAACACTTAAAAGTACACTTTCTCTTAAATTAAAAGAAAAGTATCATACCTGGACTCTGTCAAGTCTGTTATTTAATGCTTGTTTATCTCCAGTAACCTCAGCACAAATAGTGAGTTTATCTTTAGTAGAGGTCATGACATTGCTGATGTGCATCATGATAAAGCTGGTGCTGGTCAACATGTTCCTCAGCAGTCTTAACTTGATTCTAAAAATTCAAAATACACATTTAAGATAAATTACATTAAATAAATGTGAGAGGATACAAAAGAGTGTTATCATTTTTTACATGGGTCATTTATGGTTGTCTGTACATTGCAATAAATGTGTTGTAGGGATGAGATGCTGGATTCGATCACTATTTCCAGCTTGATAAGGTCAAGAATTTAAAATGAAATGTATGACAAGATGCTGAAGCCTGATTGAATCACAAGTATCTGAAACTAATCAGATGGCCATTGAAATTAGGTCATAAATGACTCAGATATTTGTCAAGTCTATTTATTTCTCTGTGGATATAGTGTCAGCATGACAGCTATATCTATTTTTTCAAATAATGTATGATAGGGTATTTATTTTTGTTATTCAAAACATAGTACTTTATGACGCCAAACATCATTGTCATTTCAATAGACTTGCTTACCTCAGCCTGTGCAGCAGCACAAAGTGCCCTGTATTTATCATTTAGTTTCTTAAGTTTGCCCTTGGCTTGCTGAGAGGAGAGTGTGGCTCCTTTATCTCCAACACTGTCTATCATCCTCTGATGGGATAATATGTCTTGGCAACGAGTCTGAATAAATATATAGAATTTTATACATACTTCATCCACAATTGATAACATCAATGTCAATTATCTGAAATTTAATCAAACACACTCCTGATCCCCATTGCTTTTTAATCCATCTAATTCAGGGAATATTTTTCATCTTAACCAATCCATTTGCATTGTAAAAAAAAAATCAAACAAGAACCCACTAGATTAAAAGAAAAAAGACACACCATGAGAAGGTATATATTTATAGATAAAGGGTGAACATGGGATTATATATTCTATGTAACTTTTTTAGTTTTAAATTACAAAAAATAGAAAATTAATTCCCATTCCTGCACCATTTTTTGGGTTACACCTGAATTAAGGGAGTTGGCTTCTCAGTTTCAAAATAATTAACTTTTCAAAACACTAGCATATATTGATAGGGGATTAATAAAGGAATCAAAAGAGCAAAACAAATATATAGGCCACCGTGCTTGTTTTCGAGATATTAGCCATTGAAATTTTGGCGGGAAAATGTTCTCTCTTGACTTTTCATAGCTTTATCATTGACAAGTTTAAATCTTCAAAAACTATTAAAAAATAATTAAAATTTTATAAGACTTTAACAGACAGCTCATCATTACCTATAGTAGGGGGTTCAATATACCGCAAGAGGATCAAAATACCATGGCAAATTAAAATTTTCAAAATATCTTTTCCAGCATGTTAAATACATACAAACTACTTATTGAGTATTATTAGCTTATGTATATTGAACCCCTACAATAGACCTTGAATTTCAAAAAATTCTAGCTATTCTAACTCCTTAACATAGTAATAATACTCCAATAAGTAGTTTGTATGTATTTAACATGCTGGAAAAGATGTTTTGAAACTTTTACTTTGCCATGGTATTTTGACCCCCCTGCGGTATATTGAACCCCCTACTATAGACCTCTCATGTAAAAAAATCTAGCTACTCTAACTCCTTTACATAGTAATAATACTCCAATAAGTAGTTTGTATGTATTTAACATGATGGAAAAGATATTTTGAAAATTTAACTTTGCCATGGTATATTGAACCCCCTATGATAGACCTTGAATTTCAAAAATTCTAGCTATTCTAACTCCTTAACAAAGTAATAATACCCCAATTAGTAGTTTGTATGTCTTTAAATACTCCAATAAGAAGTTTGTATGTATTTAACATGATGGAAAAGATATTTTGAAAATTTTACTTTGCCATACAAACTACTTATTGGAGTATTATTAGCTTGCGGTATATTGAACCCCCTACAATAGACCTTGAATTTCAAAAAATTCTAGCTATTCTAACTCCTTAACATAGTAATAATACTCCAATAAGTATTTTGTATGTATTTAACATGCTGGAAAAGATGTTTTGAAAATTTTACTTTGCCATGGTATTTTGACCCCCCTGCGGTATATTGAACCCCCTACTATAGACCTCTCATGTAAAAAAATCTAGGTATTCTAACTCCTTAACATAGTAATAATACTCCAATAAGTAGTTTGTATGTATTTAACATGCTCGAAAAGATGTTTTGAAAATTTTACTTAGCCATGGTATTTTGACCCCCTGCGGTATATTGAACCCCTTACTATAGACCTCTCATGTAAAAAAATCTAGCTACTCTAACTCCTTTACATAGTAATAATACTCCAATAAGTAGTTTGTATGTATTTAACATGATGGAAAAGATATTTTGAAAATTTAACTTTGCCATGGTATATTGAACCCCCTATGATAGACCTTGAATTTCAAAAATTCTAGCTATTCTAACTCCTTAACAAAGTAATAATACCCCCATTACAAAGCTGTCATTTTGCGCATATTTGTTCCATCCAGGGGTGTGGGGCCCATCATCAATCCTTTGCCCATCCAAAAAACAGGGTATAAAGGTAAAGCCTGTGCGTGACCTAGATTTTAATGTTTGGCAAGAAGAATTAAAAAATGATTTTGATAAGGATTTTCTTTTACATGGTATAAAAAATGGCTTTGACATTGTTCAAAATGATTTGGCTTTAATAAACATATCAGAAAAAAATCACCCTTCAGCTCTTCCCTCAAGTCCGTTATATGAAAAAGCTCATCAACAGATTTTAACTGAAATTGAAAATGGGAATTATGAGTTTACTGAATCTACACCCAAAATTATCAGTCCTTTAGGTATCATTCTAAAACCTGATGGAGGTGTAAGAATAATCCATGATTGTAGCAGACCACTTGGGTCAGCTGTTAATGATTTTGCTGAGGATATGGAAAAACAAAAGTTTCAATCTGTTGATGATGCAGCAAAATTAGTCACAAATGAAAGAACCTTATTGAGCGCGCTCACATACCCCACGTCCCCACATTGTCATTGGAGAAATAAAATAAGTGTAAGAAAAAAAAATGGTTTCAGAAAAAAAAATTGAATCATAATTTCCTGTCAATATGCACATCTACATAGTATGTCCTTATTATCTACGCAGTTTCATGAAATTCTGTTGTGTGGTTTCAGAGGAGTTGCCATGACAAACTGTTGCAGAAGTACATTGAAGCAAATAAGTTCAAAGGGGCGTAACTCCTGGAAAAAAAATTGAATCGTAATTTCCTGTCGATATGCACATCTACGTAGTATGTCCTTATTATCTGAAAAGGTTTCATGAAATTCTGTTGTGTGGTTTGAGAGGAGTTGCGATGACAAAAGGTTGCAGTAGTATATTGGGCAAATAAGTTCAAAGGGGCGTAACTCCTGGAAAAAAATTGAATCGTAATTTCCTGTCGATATGCACATCTACGTAGTATGTCCTTATTATCTGAAAAGGTTTCATGAAATTCTGTTGTGTGGTTTGAGAGGAGTTGCGATGACAAAAGGTTGCAGTAGTATATTGGGCAAATAAGTTCAAAGGCGTAACTCCTGGAAAAAAATTGAATCGTAATTTCCTGTCGATATGCACATCTAAGTAGTATGTCCTTATTATCTGAAAAGGTTTCATGAAATTCTGTTGTGTGGTTTGAGAGGAGTTGCGATGACAAACTGTTGCAGTAGTACATTAAAGTAAATAAGTTCAAAGGGGCGTAACTCCTAGAAAAAGAATTGAATCGTAATTTCCTGTCGATATGCACAACTACATAGTATGTCCTTATTATCTAAAAAGGTTTCGTGAAATTCTGTTGTGTGGTTTGAGAGGAGTTGCGATGACAAGAAACAGGACTGACGGACGGACGGACGGACGGACGGACTGACGGACGGGTCAAAAACATTATACCTTCCGCAACTCGTTGCGTGGGGTATAAAAATTGTTTCATTGCTAAAGTCGATTTGAAATCTGCTTACAGATCTGTTGGCATCAGTCGCTGTAGTCAACAGGTAACAGGTTTACAATGGACTTTCCCTGACGGTCAGACCCATACCTTTATTGATAAAAAATTGCCCTTTGGCTCAAAATTAGCACCTGGTATTTTTCATAGACTTTCACAGGCTATTCGCCGCATGATGTCACGCAGAGGCTTTACCGTTATTGCATATTTAGATGATTTCTTCATCTGCGAACGCACTAAACAGCGTTGTGCACATGGCCTAAGAGTCTTGCTGGGCAAGTTAGGCTTTGCAATAAGTTGGTCCAAGGTCTTTGACCCTTGCCAGAAATTAGTATTTTTAGGTGTGGAGATAGACTCCACATCATTGGAATTAAGATTACCTTTGACAAAACTAGAGCAGCTAAGGGCAGAATTAGCAGATTTTAAGCAGCGCAAGCATGTTTCAAAGAAACAATTGCAGTCCCTTTCGGGAAAACTAAATTGGGCTTCTTCAGTGGTTCACGGCGGAAGAGTTTTTCTTCGGAGAATCATTGATGGCATTATGAAGCTTAAGCATGACTGGCACAAAATGCGCTTATGCGGTGATATCTTGCATGATATCCATTGGTGGTACAATTTTATGTCCACTTTTAATGGGAAATCCCTCTTACTAAACACTAATCCTGTCACCTCAGTATATACTGATGCTTGCAAAACAGGTGCAGGGGTTTTTTTTTGGTACAGATTGGTTTTATGTTAATTGGAAAGAGGATTTCCCATTTGTGCAATCTTTGCATATAAATGAGCAAGAGGCATTTGCTGTGGCTTTGGCGGCCAAGCGATGGGCTAAGTGTTGGAAAAATAGGCGTGTACATATTTTTTGTGATAATTCATCAACTGTAAGTTGTATCAATAAGTGTACGTCTAAGAACAAACTTTTGATGACTTTTTTGCGCGAGTTGTTCTGGCTTTCTGCTTCTTATAATTTTCATCTTGTGGCTATTCACCTGCCAGGCAAGGAGAATAATATGGCTGATGCCGTTTCACGGTTGCATGATTTAAAATTATGTAAATTTTTTATGAAGGAATGCTTACCAGCCCCGTTGTTTGTGCATCACCTTGTTTCTCACATGTCCTGTCACTCCCTCCGTTTTCTTTTATTTAGGCTTACAGGCACGCAGAGAAGTTGCTAACTTGGACAATTTAGTGGACACCTTCAGGAGTTACACTTATGCTGAATCCACAAAAAAGACTTATCAGACTTATTTGAACTCTTACAGAAAATTTTGTGCACTAGTTAATATTCCTTTAGTACCTTTAAGTAAAGAAAATCTAGCCAGATACATTGCATTTTGTCACAAAATTGTGCTTTAATTCTATCAGTAATTATATATCAATAATTAAACTTTTACATTTGGAGGCAGGTCAACCACCACCAATAGATTCTCATTATATTCATACCGTTTTGCAGGGGGCTAAACGTGTATTAAGTACAATGGTTCAAAGAAAACTCCCTATCACACCTCAGCTTTTAAAAAAGATTTTAACTACCCTGGATCTTCAGAATCCAAATCATATTAGTTTTTGGGCAGCATGCTTGGTTGCCTTTTTCTCCTTTTTCAGAAAGTCGAATTTATTTGTCCCCACTTTGGCTGAATTTGATGCTGGTAAGCACCTCAGCAGACAAGACATTGTTTTTCAGACTAGTGGCACATTGCTTCGCATACGAAAGTCAAAGACCATACAATTTGCAAACAGGTTGTTGGAAATTCCACTTCCCAGAATCCTTAATTCCCCTCTTTGTCCTTCACAGGCACTGCTATTACATGTTAAGATGATACCAGCTGTCAGCTGTCCATCTCCTGCCTTCTTGCACATATCTAAGGGGACAACAGTTCCTTTAACATATTCCACGTTTCTTCACATGCTTAAGCATTCTTTATCACAACTTAAATTGGACACCAGTGGCTACTCTGGTCATAGCTTTCGCAGGGGTGGGGCTACATTCGCTTTGGAATGTGGAGTTTCGTCAGATCTCATCCAGGCTCAGGGGGATTGGAAAAGTGAGGCATACAAAGGTTACTTAGACCCTTCCTTTTCTCATAAACAGCCAGTCATGAATGCCTTTGCATCCGCTCTAAGTCAATAGCGTCCTTCTGATGCATGAACCTAATTTACTACCTTTCCACAGGTTTGGGATTATTTTGGAGTACCACAGTTTTTCAACTTGATTTTGCTTTCTTTGTAAATATGTTTATTGCTTATTGATATGCAAAGAAAATATTAAACTGTGATTCTTCTCCCAAACCTGTGTTTGTTCAGTCTGTACTTAATACAATAACCAGTTAGCATATGTCTTGGTCCTGTTACTTAACTCTGATTAGTGTAAACCAAGTGCCTTTGTCTGCACTGTAACTCTTCAGCATTTGGTTCGGGCACCAAAGGGATAGCAACCTGGTTATTGGTACCACTGGCCTTATTAATCAACATCAAATAAGGGAGGATCTGGGTGGGACAAGTTTTGTGGATTAATGGAACTATTTTATATAAATAGATTATTAAGACACAATACCTTTTGGAATGCTGTACATAAGTTATGCAGGGACCCTGACGTGTTAAGATTATTATCCAATCAGCAAGGGGGTTTCCCAGTCACTTCTGCATGTGCTTCTCGTTTACTAATTGTTTAACGAGATCATACTAATTAACCAATGAGATTGCTCATTAATTTTGAATTAACCAATCAGCACTTAATTAGCAGGGCTTTTGTTTTAAACGCGCAATCTTAATTATTCTTAAAGCAGCGCTTGCTTGTAGCAGCTAGTCATTTTGATGGTATACAAATTTATGTTATTGTATTTTAACTGTATTCTTAAAGTTTATAACATTTCTTTAAAGATATGCTAAAAAAAGCTGTCTTTTGTTAATACATATAATTCTGTACCTTTATCTATCATGTATAGACACAAATACATAAACACTTTCTGATATCATATATAAACACAAGTACATAAAAAGACAAAGTTATGTTTGCCAAAAGTTTCTGATTACATTCAAATCAATCATCTAAATAAAACAAGATGATAGTATTAGATAGCTGCATTGTTTAAACTTATTCAATATCATAAAATATTAAAAATCAAATTTAAAAATTTATCAATATGTTGCAAGATATGAAACTTCTGTGTTCTTCAATCAGTACAACCATGGAAGTAATATTTAAAAGGAATAACAACGACTAATTAGCATGTATTTATGGCCTGCAGAGCTCTGTACTAAAGTCATATGATTTTATCCAATTATAGTCTCAGCGGCAAGACCCCTTTGGTTACTATCTGTGATACCGCGGTTGTAAAATGGCGTCTGGAATTTCTTATCAGTCACGTCATTTTATCGAGTCCGGTAATTATAAATCACCTGTGGGAAATCCCTAGTTTATTAATAACAAGGTGGCGCTGTATCATATAAAACTTCTACCCTTCAGAAAGAAATCGAATGATGTAAAAAACTTGAAAAACGGACTAGAATTGTTTAAACTACAACAGTTTAACATGGACAATTATATTTATTTTTGAATATTTTTGCTTTTTACTGTTTGTTTTAAACTGATCTAAAAGTGTTTTCCGGTTAAAAGCGGATTAAGAGTAAAAACAGGTAATAACGATGAAGCGATCAGGTTTCACATGATGTTGAACAAAATAGTGTAGACAAATGTAGACATAGAATATTTTACTGTTGAAATGTGCCAAGTTTATCGAGATTTATGAAAATATTTACTTTCAAGTAATTGATTACATTATTGAAACTGGACAATTAAAATCGGGATGATAAGTTCGTAAACATGTTAAATTTATATCTATTTTAAAAAAGTGTTTACAATTGAATACTAATATTAATGTAGCACGTTACAGCAAAAAGAAAATCAACCAAACAAAATGAGCTTGACGCTATATGTCTAACCGCAAATTATTTTATATGAATTAGTTTATGTACAAATTAAAGAATAGAAATGTTTAAAATGTGAATATTTAAATTGCCTGGTATACAGGAAAGACTTGGATTATTCAGTATTTGATAAAAGGGTCGAAACATATTTTTGTACAATCATCTTCTTAACTTCTAGAAATGGCTTCTTAATTTACTGGTTTTAAATATTAAAATTGAAAATGATCCACCCTTTTCTTAAATTCCATATGTGATAACTGTCGGCCTAAACTATTAAGATCGAAAAGACATAAATAGGAAAAATAGACTAAAATCAACATTGAACGACTAACTCTATTCGGTAGCGTACAGCAGCGGAATGTAACGAGTGAACTATTCGGGTTACTTCGTATGTATATACGACAACAACCGGTCTATTCGTAATTTTCCGGGAACACGAAAATGACCGAAAAGTGTCAGTGATTTGATCTATCACATGCCGAGAGTCAATTACCATGCCATACATTAAACCAATTAACGAGTTATCGAAAGATGGGCGGTAACGCAGATGAAACCTTTGAAGTGACGACGTTGTTATTCCTTTCAATATTACTTCCATGGTACAACTTATAAAAACAAGCCAAGTTTAACTGGAAAATGATGATAGCTTACAGTTGCTTTGTCCAGCTGTTCTTCAGGCTGAGCCGATTTGTTTTCAAACACATCATTAAGATTTGACTCTTTGGTGTTTAACCATTCACAGAAATGATTAACTTCTCTTGTAACATTCAGTCCATTTGGCGATCGTTGCTTCCAGATCTGCCAACTTAGCATTAAGTCTGGTGGATACATTGTCAAGCCTTTTGTCTATTTCAGAGATCTCCACTTTTAACGGTCCTTTCCACTGACGACTAGCACCCTCTGCCAAGATTGCATTTATTTTTTGCATGTCATTTATACTTCCTTTCAATTTGTCTAATGTTCTTTGAAGTTCCTGTAAAAGAAGGATTGAAAATATTAATGGTCAGATATTTGTTTTAAAAAAAAGTCAATATTGCCAAAAACTATTCTAATCAAAGTGCTGGATAGCACCTCTGGGAAGTTTGCAACTGTAGATGTGTATTATTTCAAATAGGTTAAAGATGTGTATTATTTCAAATATGTATTTAATCACAGCTTTGATTTTTTTAACTAAAAAGTAAAATCATAAAAATACTGAACTCGAGGAAAATTTAATCAGAAAGTCCCTAATCACATGGCAAAATCAAATGACAAAACACATCAAAAACGAATGGACAACAACTGTCATATTCCTGACTTGGTACAGGCATTTTCAAATGAAGAAAATGGTGGATTGAACCTGGTTTTATAGCGCTAAACCTCTCACTTTTACGACAGTCTCATCAAATTCCGTTATATTTACAACCATTTTCTTTTCAGCAATTTTCAAAAATCCCTTTTTTCGTATGTTTGTCATATAAAATTTTGATATTTTCTATTGCAACTTTAAACTGTTGTTCTAAAATATTCAAATATACAGAAAGCTCTATTAATTTCTTTATGTGCCCATGTCATATCTAAGGCCTGTGATTTTATAGTATTTCTTTTTCCATTTGTAACTGGGCATAACCCTACCCATAACAGTAAAATGATGGCACCAAAATTCAAACATGATCATGGTTTTGTCGTTAAAAGTATTGTGTACAAGTTTTGTAACATTTGGTAGAGGCACACTAAAGTTATAGCCCGGTATTGAAAAAAAATTGTAAGTGTTCCGTCACCAGGAACCTGGCGTCTCGCCTACTTTGGCTGTCAATCGCAGGCTCAACAAAAATGGGGAAAAAATTAACAAAAATATTCCTCTATATACTACCTTTTGATTGTAAGAAGATTTTGTCCAAGTTTGGTAAAAATCCAGGATAGTTTATGAATCTAATAAATGTTTCCAAAAAATTTAACTGCAGACTGTATGTAATGTTACAGCTGATTTCAATGAGTATGTAGCTAAAGGCAATATTATTGGTTAGCTTGCTTGCTAGCTGAACCATGAAGTCATTGTTAGGTAATGTATACTACCCTCCTTTCGAAATAGCCTAGTCCTACAGACAGATAGATTGGTTATCTGCCGGACTAGTCTACGCTTAAAGGAGGGTAGTTTACCTAACACAACAATGACTTCACAGTTCAGCTAGCAAGCAAGCTAACCAAAAATATTGCCTTTAGCTACATACTCATAGAAATTGGATGTAACTGGAAGAAAAGCCAAGTCCATTAATCATGTTAATAAGTAAATTACAGAAAAACAAGAACAAAATGTTAACTAAATTTCCTTCTAAATACTAGCTTTTGATCAAAAGCAAGCTTCTGTCCAAATTTGGTACAAATCCATGATATTTTAAGAAAGTTATTAAAATTTTAACCACAGAGTGAATGTAATGTTTTCTGGCAGAAAAAAACTCAGTCCATTTATAAGTAAAATACTGAAAAAATGGAATTTTTTTTACAAAATTTACTTGAGGATACTATCCTATGATCATAAACAAGCTTCTGTCCAAGTTAAGTAGAAATCCAGGATAGTTTAAGAGAGTTATTAAAATTTCAAAAACTTCAACCACAGAGTTAATATTTGTGGGCGCCGCCGCCGATGCCATTGGCAAAAATCAGCAATTTTTAAATTTGTAAAGGGACATAACTCTAGAACAGTAAAACTGACACCACCAAAAATCAAATTTGATCAGTGTTTTGTGATATTGAGCATTGTGTGTGAGTTTCATAACATTTGGTTGAGATAAATCAAAGTTATGAGATCGTGAACAAAAAATTCAAGTAACTGTTCCATTTGTTAAGAAGCATAACTCTAGAATTGTAAAATTGATGCCACCAAAATTCAACTTGACCTGCTTTTTGTGGTAATATCACTCACATTCACTAGGAATTTCTTTGTATGGAGCGCAGTAGGGTCAAAATGCGGAAATGAGTATAGTGTTATTCAAAATCAATTTCTCACTATGCTCCATGAAGGATTGTGACGGCGGCAACACTCATTCCGGCATTGACCATTTCAAGAACTTTCTGACGTTCATTTTCAGGGAGGCCTGGTTGACGCCCAATGAAATCTGTTCTAATGTTTGTGTTTTTCTTACCAATGGTGTGTCTATGAAAGTAAGTGAAAAATCATTTTCAAATTTCGTTTTAAAAATTCAGGTACAGAAGGTAAAACATCAATTACACGTGGAAAGCTTAAATGGCACGAAATCAGTCACCCAGAAAAAAAGCACGACTGTTTAAAATTACAGGTAGACCTTAGGATTATATCAATGATGTTTAAATTAATTTTTTTTTTTGCAGAAACAACAAAAAAAATTTGAAAAAAGTATAGCTAAACTTTTTTTCTCAGTATACTTACCCGGCCACGTCCACTTGTATTTTTGTCCATCTGATGAGTTAAGTCTATTTCAACTGATTTTTATAGTTCGTTCTTATGTTGTACTGTTATACCACTGTCCCAGGTTAGGGGGAGGGTTGGGATCCCGCTAACATGTTTAACCCCGCCACGTTATGTAAGTATGTGCCTGTCCCAAGTCAGGAGCCTGTAATTCAGTGGTTGTCGTTTGTTTATGTGTTACATATTTGTTTTTCGTTCATTTTATATAAGGCCTTTAGTTTACTCGTTTGAATTGTTTTACATTGTCATTTCGGGGCCTTTTATAGCTGACTATGCGGTATGGGCTTTGCTCATTGTTGAAGACCGTACGGTTACCTATAGTTGTTAATTTCTGTGTCATTTTGGTCTCTTGTGGAGAGTTGTCTCATTGGTAATCATACCACATTTTCTTTTTTATATTTACAGAAGAAAAAGTAAAACTTAATACAGTGGTGACATTACAATAGCAGTATGACAGGAATAAAAAGTTTATATACACTAGATTCATAGAGGTGCGTTTAACCATGTAACACATTTTATAGTTGATGTTGTGAAATTTAGAATTGAGGCAAAAATTAAATTAAAGTGTAAGGAAAGAAAGTTCTGGATCTGCCACTGCATGGTTAAGTACTAAGAGTAAGAAAGTCATTTTGCACATGGACAGATTTTATTTAATCATGTTAATAATTGCTATAGCACTTGTCTTGATACACTGAGTTATTCTATGTAAAAGCTGACTTGTCTACCTTATCCTTGTAACGATTTGTGTATAAATGTAATTGATAATCGTAACATTGAGTAGGCTGTGATACGTATGAACTGTCGTTGAGTCAATGTTTTTCAGCTGTCAGTTTGATCCACGTAACTGTGAGCATGATAGACGAGTGAAGGTCCTTAAATCCACATTGAAATGTGAAATAGCTAGTATTTAAATAGCGAAATTTCAAATGTTTTTGACAAAAACAATTCACTCCTGCACTTTTCTATCAGGATCAGGCACTTTTCTATCAAAACCGGTATTTACTTCCACTCGTCCTTGGCGTGAGACATTAGTCATCATGATAATTATCGATTATTCTATATTCTATCACCTGTGTATTGTTCAATCAAACCATTATCACTTGTCAATTATCCAACGGACAAAATATCAACTTGTTCTCGTTTACCAGATTCTTTCGATACTCTCGGGCTTTTACTTATTCAATAATAAACAGTTGTAAATATTGTAAATAGTAAAAATA
>JAASAO010000265.1:0-42500 GCA_017311375.1 Mytilus coruscus
TCAGAAAATGGAAGGACTTGATGTGTTTTATCTTTTCATTTGATAGAGAATTAAAAAAAAAAGCTTTATATTAAAACGTTGAAAGAAGTTAAATTCTTAGTTAATATAAAATAAATAAAGGCAACAGTAGTATACCGCTGTTCAATAGTCATAAATCGATTTAACTTAAACAAATCCGGGTCACAAACCAAAACCGAGGGAAACCCATCAACTACAAGAGGAAAACAACGGAACAACATAAACACTGAACTGCTACAAAAACAAACGCCAACATACATAGAAACGGACTATTTGATAACAACTGCCATATTCCTGACTTGGTACAGGTCATTTTAAGAAAAAATGTTGGGTTGAACCTGGTTTTATGACTAGCCAAACCTCCCGTTTATATGGCAATGTAAAAAATACCGCTAAAATGACAACATTACGTGACAGGGACACAACTAAACGCAAGAACACTCAGGACAGAGACATAAATAAACATTTATTAGATTGATGCTTTATAATTTATTATCATACTATAATCATTCTACATATAATTTACAATTTACAAGGAGCTTAGACTTGTTGAAGATAATGTAACAAGCAAATGATGGAAATAAAGAAATATTTCGTGGCGTTAAAAAGAAAAAAACAAATTGGAGCATTCATTTAGTAAATTATGTTGGACTTCCCTAAGAAATGTCTTTTATATGAAAATAAACAGGGTTTGTTTTAAACGATTTCGATACATGTTATATCATACGTTTACATTATTAGCATTAAAACAAAATGATTACTTAGTTGGTAGTTATACACAAATACTACAACAAGAAAAATATCTTATTGCATTTATTTTCAAACTGGTTTTAGACATCATGTTAGTTGAATAAACAATTTGGGAAAAGAAATGTAAAGAGAATTTTGTAATATTTTGTAACGTTTAAAGTTATGGAAATATTGTTAAGGGTTTACTTATCACGCAGGAAATATAAAAAACCAGTTTTAAACAGCCATTTAGACTGAATGCACAATAATTACCTATGTCCTAAAAGAACGGCAACTGTAAAATTCTCATTCGGCAATCGAACGTTTGCTGATTATCAGAGGGAAGTAATTCTTATTTAACAGATACTCAAAAGCTCTTAACGGCATTGAATCGATCGCAAGGCGTCCTTTTCTTAATTACTCCAAACAGAACTAAACGGTAGTTAAACGCACACAGTCGTGAAAGAACTAAACGCGTTCGGAACAACTGAAAGAAACCTAACATTTTCCCTGGTGATTTATTCAGACATCTCAGAGTTCAATATTGAAAAATTTAAATGTTTATTTATTTGTTCCAATAACAATGAATAACTAAAACAAAATTATGAATTTATCCACTTTCAACTTTCAACTTTTAACAATTGAAGTGATTGAAAGGTGTATTTCTATGTGTCATACTCGTAAGACCTAATATATATTTCATAGCTGGATTCATTTTCTGATTTGAAATCGAGCACACACCAATTGGATTACTACAAAAAACATACCTGAAATTATCTTCTTACATAAAAGTATTATGTAATATTGTTAATAATTTAATATTATATACCCAAAGGAAAAAGTTAAAATATTATTTTCCTATTTATAAGGGAGAAAATTGGCAATTATGATTTGCTTGATATCAAGAACAACTACAAGCTGAAAATATAAGCAATTGCTCACTTTTGATACCCCCACTTCAAGTATGCGATAAGTAGAAGTTGAGAAGCAATAAATGTGACAACTAATCACACCATACAACATGTTCTTGAATTTAACCAAATAGTTGCATTTGTTAAATTAAGACGACAGTAGTTTGCCGATGTTCAAACAGCACGACAGGTGTCACATGTGGAGCAGGATCTGCTTACCATTCCGGAGCACCAGAGATCACCCCCCAGTTTTTGGCGGGGTTCGTGTTGCTCAGTCTTTAGTTTTCTATGTTGTGTTTTGTGTACTGTTGTTTGTCTTTTTCCTTTTAGCTATGGCATTGTCCGTTTATTTTCGACTTGTGAGTTTGAATGTCTCTTTGGTATCTTTCGCCTCTCTTTTTCTCATCACGTCTCGTAAATCGACGAAGAAGACAAATCAAGGTAAAACAAACAAACTAAAAGATAATAAACAGACGATAAAATATCGTTTACTCTTTTTTTTTAGAATTAAATAATTAAAAAAGTGTTGTCGTTTTAGGCCAACATAGAATTTGATGTCATGAGCAACACGTAAGTATGGAATAGTAGTATATTAATGCGAATCAACGAAATGCAAACAAATAATGCTTTCAAACAAATATGCCAGAGTGTTCATATGACCAGATTGACAATAAATAGTTGCATGGTTTCTGACGATTGTAATGATTATTTCAAATAAAATAAAGCGATGTAGTATGATTGCCAACCAGACAACCATCTAATGAAATGAAAACAGCAGTGATCTAGGCAACTATATGTCACTGTTCGGACATAAACAACGAAAAAGAAGCCATAATGTATAGTCAGGTATAAGACCCTAACTTGACAAAATGTGAAACAATTCAAACGTAAAAACCAACGGCCTGATTTATTTATAAAACAATTCACAAAACACAGTTATAACAGACAGCAACAAACAACAACCACTGAATTAAAGGCTACTGACTTTGGACTTTGGATAGGCACAAAAAGAATTTAGTGGGTTAAAAAATGTTTGTGAGCGCTCAACTATCTCCTCTTCTAACTACGAACAGTGGTGTTACAGCATAACATTAAAACAACCTTTCAAAATCTGTTGTAAATGGCTTGACGCATCAAATTGGCACGAGGCGCAAAAAAATAACAAACAAAAAGACAAAAGACACAAAGAACCGACTATTAAAGGGTACTAACAGCTACAGAAAGCTTATTGCCAATGACAACTTATAAATAAATCATGTTCCCCAGACTTAAGTATCAATCTATGCACATCCAACATATTTAGTATAAAGACGTCATAAACAGTACGAGAATAGCATACCATTGTGCAATGCTTATATATAAGTATATGCACCGACAGAATGTAAAACCTTAAGTTTTCATAAATGTACAGCAATACATATTATGTTTTGTTTATTTTATCAAATATAAGTATCGATTTTTACTTACAAAGATGTATTTAACGGGAGCTGATAAATATTGACATAAAATGCTGCGCATTTATTTGTGACACAGAAAATATTTCCACAAACATATGCTAAAACGGAAACGACAGCCATCTTTTATATCAAAACCCAGTCGGAACCAAAAATTAAAAGAAGAGATATGAATACACCCGTATTATTACAGCCTTTTGTCATCATAGGCTATTTCCTAGTATCGATAAACCTGAAAATCATAAACGGCACTTTCTTAAATTAAAATATATAAATAAAGGTATTGATTTTATTAACTTATCTAGTATATTCAATGACTCTACCATCCAAAGCCAAATACCTCCATATTTTGATAATATAGAACCACCTATTATTTCGTATTCTTATAAAAACCCAGCAGAAGTTTGATTTTTAATTATACGTCAGTTACATCAGACGTCAATATAGTAAATAATGTTCCTTCCACTTGAGATTGTGAAACATCTAGTTTTAGATATGTTCCCTATGGTCATGTCCTTACAGGAGACCTCAACATCGTCGAAGACCGTGAGGTCATAACTTTTCTTAAGAAAGGACCGAAATATCGTCCTCCATTTAAAATAGATTGGAAACAGTGTCGTCAGGTTATTAAAGACGCTCTGTCTGTCTACTGCAAAATTGGTGTAAACGTGAAAATCTGATAAAAATCTCTAGACAGTTATTTGAATAAAATTATGAATACTGTTAATATTCGTATATCTCATTTTGAAAACAATTCTGAAATTAGTAATAGGGTCCATGATATTCCCATTTCCAGAATAAAAAATAAACTCCAAGTACTCGCAAAGCGGTTTGTGTTCGTACCGGCAGACAAAGCAGCAAATAATGTAGTGGTGGTGTGACGCATATACTACACGGAAGTTCTCCAAAACGAAATTACAAATTCATCTACATTCAGGTCCGTACGCTCCACAGAGAGTCAAATTGTAAACAAGCATATCACTGCCACTACCCAGCTTAAAGCCTCTTCCGACATTTGAAAGTCCCTACTATGTACTGGTTACCTAACTTGCACAAAAACCATTTAAATTCCGTTTCATCTCCGCATCTAGTAAGTGTTCTACTACCAATCTATCAGTTCTTCTAACTACCTCCTTACTACTATCAAAGAACTTGTTATTAACTTTTGTAATAAAGCTTATGAAAATAATGATATTAATTATTTTTGGAGTGTTAAAAATTCTTTAGAGGTTTTAGATAAAATACATGCTTTTGATGGTCCTTTTAATTCTGTTGACAGTTATGATTTTTCTACTCTCTATACTACACTTCCACACAATCTTATCAAGAAAAGTTTTCATATTTAATTAAATGGTCTTTTGAAAATCTCATTACAAATTTATTTGCTGTAACTCGTTTAAAGCCCTTTTCTGTAACGAAAAAGGAAAGTATGCTAGATACACTTACTGGAAATGTGAAGATATTATTGAAGCTTTAAATTTTCTCCTGGACAACATATATGTACGTTTCGGCGATAAAGTGTATCGACAGGTAGTAGGTATTCCTATGGGCACTAACTGCGCCCTTTAATAGCAGATTTATTCCTGTATTGCTATGAATCTCAGTTTATGACCAAACTCAGTAAAGACACTTCATTGTTACATTTGGTTGATACATTCAACAATACCTTCCGTTATCTAGATGATATTTTTCGTTAAATAATTCAGAGTTCTCTAAATATACTACCGAAATTTACCCAATAGAACTTACTTTAACTAAATCTAACATAAACAGCAGTAGTTGTCCTTTTCTGGACTTGGACATTTCAATCTCTAAAGGAAAACTCCATACGAAAATTTACGACAAAAGAGACGATTTTCATTCCCTATTGTTAATTTTCCTTTTTAGACGGCGATGTTCCTTTGGCTCCATCATACGGCGTGTATATATCCCAACTCGTTCGTTATGCCCGTGTGTGTAGTGATGTCATAGATTTTAACGAACGTAATCAATGCATCACTAGTAAATTATTAAGTCAAGGATTTCGTTACCATAAATTACGTAAAACTTTTGCTAAGTTCTTTCATAGATACAAAGATTTGATTAGTAAATTTGGCTGTACCTGTAGAAAACTGATTAAAACGGTATTTCACATGCTAAATTTTACGATTCATGCGTAATCCATCTCTAGATAAGGGGTTACTTTGACTTTGTACTTTAGATACTAATTCAATGCGGTCGAATTATTCACATGGAAGTATTTTGACAAAATTGAACCATACTGGCTGCTAAAAGAGAATTATTATATCACAACTTCGCTCTCATTAATGTATTTTGATTTTTTTTATATCACGTAGCTAGTGTCCTTTAAGAATTGCTAAGCATATAATAAGTCTTGAAGGTTTAATGACTGGCTATAAATGTGAAGATGAAGCTTATGTTGATATGAACTATCTATTAACTCTAATTTTTTTTTCCATATATAAAACATAATATATGTCTGACAGAAATGAAATCTGGGACATTATTGACATAAATAAAATCAGAAGAAAAAAACAAGAGAATAGTACTTAAAACATGAGAATATTTTAAATTCCTTTAGTGCAATGAAGTGATAGTTATTATATACTAGCTGCGACTTCCTTAATACAGGACTGCACATGTATCCAGTCAGTTGCGTGTGCATTAACGGAAATATGCAATTTTATTGGGGTCTCTTTTACAATTCATTACAGCTACACTGAATTTGTACTGTATTTCATATGTTTATTCCTTTTCACGATGCAAAATTATTGTGAACAGGAGATCAAGCAGATTACACAAAATGATACAACGTTACTGCATACATGTATTATTTGATAACCACGCGTATAAAGTTGTGTTAAAATATCAGTCTGTTTAAAGATTTGCTTAGCTTTCGGGTGACGACATTTTGGTGCTTCGTATAGAATGTTACCATAAAAATTGAAATACCTAAACCTATAAGATGTCTGCACGATGATCTGTATTTACGAACGATTTTTATACTTGTTCTGAATTGTCCGTGGATATTTTAAATATTTAGAAACAAAAGTAAAGAAACAGAACTAAAAAATGAAAAAGACAAACAGTGCACAAAACACAACATAAAGACTGAGCAACACAAACCTTACAAAAACAAACTTGGGGTGGGGGTCACAGGTGCTCCGGAAGGCCAAGAAAATCCTGTTCCAAATTTTAGGTGTTGTAAATACTCAATCGGGCAATATTGACGCTAGAATAGTTTTTCCATTTAGTAACCGTTTGATATTTTATGGAATTTTTACATCCCTGGCTTTTCAATATTTGGCGTTGGGCGTTCTTGATGAAGGTTTACCGTGCGAAATTTATTAAGTGTGAATGTTATTTGTTAATAAATTGAATAAAAAATACATTTAGAGTTTAAACTTTCCCGCATGATCTTACACAAAAGCACACGACATTCTTGTTGCATCCACATGTTATAAAAAGAAACGTAGCAACAAGGGCTTCCAATTTAGTACATGGCTAAAAAATATTTAACTTGTGCTTTAGGCAGACTGAAAGAATTTAATTGAAAAAAAATGTCTGCTCAGCTATACAGACAAAACAATCCATGTAAATATTGCACTTACACAGTATTTAATAAATGGTTTGATGATTGGCCTATCAAATTGATCGACGGGAAAGAACGTTTAAACATTGTGGTTGTGAGTAATTTGCTGTTAAATCATTAGCATAATTTTTGAACACTATGAAGTCCGATACGAGAAAAAAATTACTTTTGGAGATGTAAGAACACCAATATTGCCAACCGAATTAGACTTAATTTGAAAAAAAAAACATCATCACAGATCCCAGGATATTATTTTATGAATAATAACTCAAGTTTCGTTACAAAAGACTCACCAGTGACGCTCGAGTAAATTAAATTATGAAGTTGAAGAATTTTGAAAACCAAAAAATAAAAAATGATTAGAATAACATTTATATGCATTAAGAAGGATTGAAAATGACACAAAATAAAAAAGAAAAAAGCAACTTAATCGTTGTCATAAACGGAATAGTCTTTCATATTCTTAAAAAGAACTTTTTTTTTATTGTAGAGAATCCATGGAACCTTTGCAGGTATTGTAACAATAATATTTACAGATAAGTACCTTTTAATAATAGATTCAACTATATTTTTAGATTTTATTGACAACATGTAAAGCTACCATTTTCATCAGTTAAATTCATACTTACAAATATTTAAAATTAAAAGAAGAAAGAAAAATACCCAGGTTGCAATAATTGTAACCTAATAAAAATCGGATATATAGACAAAATATTGTACCATGGTCAGTTGGTATATGCATTAGGTTTTAAATCATTATTTTTGAACGTTCTGCTATGAAATCTATGCGATATTATCGACAGTTTTTAACTCTCTTTTATAACTTACACATCAATTATACCTTATCAAAGTTGGATGATCCTTACTTTCCACATTTGACAGCGACTAACTGATGAAGGCTCTGGCATTTGCCTTAGCCGTCATCGTTAACAAAATCGTAAACATATTGACATAAAACATAACGCGTCGTATGATTTCGAACCTTAACTTCATTCATATATATATATATATATAAATAATATCAACTGAGCTCTAAAAGTGTTTATATTTCCTTATTTGTATCATTTCGTCCCTTAAGGTAGTTCAGGGTATACCGCCATCTTGAATTGTAAAATCACAGTACATAATCGGTCTAGTTCTTTGCCCAAATCTGCAAATTTGCACACAGATTTGCAATTTATTGGTAACACTGTTTATTTATATAAAGAAAACTTAGTGATTCATTGCATTATCGAAAATGTTTTAACAAATACCAAATATTTGTGTTTTTAGAATCAATTTTTCAAATAAGCCATTTAAGGGGAGATAACTCTTTCAGTACAAAATTTATACTGGACATATAGGGAAATTTTCTTTTTTTACTTGTAGCAAGAAAACAAGTTCGGTGACACCATTTTTTCTTTCTATTTTCTTAAAATATATTATAAAACCTATCTTCTCATATTTTATTTCAAAATTCTGTCTTATAGATTTCTTTTTATGCACAAAAATGTGTTTTTTCATGAACAATCTAAGCAAATTTTGGCAATTTTGAACGACTCGTACCTTGAAAAATAGCGCGGTGACCCATACTTTTTATTATTTTTTTGAAAAAAGCGTAGTAAAATCTTCATTTTGGCAAAGTATAAGAAAATTCTGTCATTTTTTTCTATACCCTCAACTACCTTAATGATCCTATTATTTTTTTTTAAAATGAAAACAAAAAAGATTAGTTTACAGTTCTGTCAAGGATATGATGCGTCCCATGTTCAGCGAGTTTGATAAAAAGTTTGTTGGAAAAGTTCCAAATTGGTTACGTGGAATATCAACGGATGAACCACTTTTCCCTGGACCAGGTAAAACTTATATTAGAAAACAAGTTTACGTTTTCATAACCAGATCCTGACAATTGAATCAGATAAACGTTTACCATTCGTTTGATGTGTTTGAGCTTTTGATTTTGACATTTGATTACGGACTTTCCGTTTTGAATTCGCCTCGGAGTTTGGTATTTTTGTTACTTTACTTTTACCAATATGTTTCACATTTGCTAAGGAAATTTAATATTGACCACAAAAGGTTTATGTCTTATGTTAATCTAAACCTCTATATTAGAAAACTACTATGATATACATACAGTAAAACTAAATCGGCTCTAATAAAAACTTTCATTTACGCACCTGATCACGAAAAATTTTCTGCGTTGTCCCTCACGCTGTCTGAAATGGTTTTGCTTATGTTATTGATTGTACAAGTATGCCATACACATTCTTTAAAAAAGCTTCTCATATGTTGGTTTATGTTCTGAGTTAAAATGTTGTTATCAATTGTACATTTTAACCAAACCCAGATAAATTCTTAATCTATTTCGTGACAAAACGTTTTTATTGGTTCTTTATTATGAAAGGAGATTGTATGATTTAGTTTATAGTTTGTACTCTATTGCACTCTATTAAAGGTCGTAGGTTTTTTCATTAGCGTGAGTATTTTGAGTTTTGACTTAAACCCATTCATGTGCCTGTTAAATTAGTTTAACTGTTAAGTGGCAAGTCTTTAAGTATAAATGGGATGTAGGGTATAAGTGACTTGAGCAATTTAGAGATATAATAAATTAAGACATCTGATGGGCAATGTTCCATCATCAACAACAGACAAGCAACAATAGGAAATAGGCGAAATATACCACAGGGACAATCAATACTAGTGTATATATGTGCCTGTCCTAAGTCAGGAGCCTGTATTTCAGTGATTGTGATTTGTTGCTCTGTTGCATTTTTGTTTTTCGTTCATTTTTTTGTGTACATAAAATAGGTCGTTAGTTTTTTCTTTGAATTGTTTTACATTTGTCATTCGGGACCTTTTATAGCTGACTATGTGGTATGGGCTTTGCTTATTGAAGAAGGCCGTATGGTGACCTATAGCTGTTAATTTCTGTGTCATTTGGTCTCTTGTGAAGAGTTGTGTCATTGGCAATCATACCACATATTCTTTTTATATAATCTGTCAATACAAAACATGCTTTTGATGGTCCTTATAATTCTGTTGACAGTTATGATTTTTCTACTCTGTACACTACACTTCCACACAATCTTATAAAGAAAAAGTTTTGTATTTGATAAAATGGTCTTTCGAAAAATCTCATTGTAATTTTATTTGCTGTAACTCGTTTAAAGCCTTTTCTGTAACGAAAAGGAAAGTATGCTAGATACACTTACTGGAAATGTGAGGATATGATTGAAGCCTTAAATTTTCTGCTAGATAACATTTATGTACGTTTCGGCGATAAAGTGTATCGTCAGGTAGTAGGTATTCCTATGGGCACTAACTGTGCCCTTTAATAGCAGATTTATTTCTATATTGCTATGAATCTCAGTTTATGACCAAACTCAGTAAAGACCCATCATTGTTATATTTAGTTGATACATTCAACAATACCTACCGTTATCTGGATGATATTGTTTTCGTTAAATAATCCAGAGTTCTCTAAATATACTTCCGAAATTTACCCAAAAGAACTTACTTTAACTAAATCTAACATAAACAGCAGCAGTTGCCCTTTTCTAGATTTAGACATTTCAATTTCTAACGGGAAACTATATACTAAAATTTACGACAAAAGAGACGATTTTCATTTCCTATTGTTAATTTTCCATTTTAGACGGCGATGTTCCTTTGGCTCCATCATACGGTGTTTGTATATCCCAACTCGTTCGGTATGCCCGTGTGTGTTCTGATGTCATAGATTTTAACGAACGTAATCAATGCATCACTGGGAAATTATTGTGTCAGGGATTTCGATACCATAAATTTCTTAAAACTTTTACTAAATTCTTTCATAGATACAAAGATTTGATTAGTAAATTTGGCTGTACCTATAGAAAACGTATTAAAAATGGTATTTCACATCCTAAATTTTACGGTAATATTGTACTTAAAGCGAGGAAATCACTATGTGATCCGTGTAAACTCATCGAACCTTTAAACAAACTTATAAGTAAGGGTTATCGTACCAATATTGTAATTAGATCTCTGAATATAGTTTACATTGGCACTAATATCGATTTTGTCATTAGCAAATTAAAACATAACTAAGTTGTATCTTCTTTTGAGGCGGGATGTTTAGAGACACACACACGTTAATCTTTATCTCTTAAGAAGTAGCTCCTCACTATCCTACTACCTGTCGATACATTTATTTGTGGCATTGCACAAGTCATGTCTTCTCTGACTGTTCATGACGTTAAAAACTAAATCCCTGGGATGTGTTTTAGTTGATTTTAGTCTCTGATGCATGATTTTTATCATTAATTGTTTTGGCTTTTAACTAGCTGTCAGTAACTGCGAGTACTCTCAAATCGTACTTTCTTTTAATTCGACCTGTTGATACTATTTTTAATACTTTTTGTTATTTTATGTTAATATGGATCTTGTCTGTATACCAGCTTTGATTATTTGGAATATCTACTAATTTTCACTTCTTCATACTACATTTGTATGAACATCAAGATTATTCTCCTTTAATCTGTACAGGGAAGTTTTATTGTTGATATTTACCCGTATGTATCTAGTGTTAAATTAGGTATTTATATGACAGACCTTTCTAGGTATTCCTAATTATTGGAAGATTTTATATAGACAGAAAAGTTACCTAAAACGACAAAGTTATTTTCATTTACCTGTATATATTATGAAAACCGGTTTTTCAAAAGTGATTATTTTCTAAGGGTTAAATATTTCGCGGTGGTGTATTGCCATGGCTTTATTTGGACTTGTTTGTTTGCTTTTTGTCCTTGAATGTTTGTCCCTAATATTTTATTAACTATGTATTTACTTTCAGGTATCACAGATCGAATTTATTCGTTCATAGTGTGTTAATTTACGTTTTGATTGAGTTAAGCCTTCCAATTGATGTTTTATCGTGTGTTCTTCTATGTTGTGATGTTATACTATTGTTTCAGAAAAAGGAGAAGGTTTGGTACCATTAAAACGTTTAATCCCGCTGCAAATGTTTGCACCTGTCCTAAGTCAGGAATCTGATGTACAGTAATTGTCGTTTGTTTATGTAATTTATACGTGTTTCTCGTTTCTCGTTTTTATATAGACTAGACCGTTGGTTTTGCCGTTTGAATGGTTTTACACTAGTCCTTTTGGGGCCCTTTATAGCTTGTTGTTCGGTGTGAGCCAAGGCTCCGTGTTGAAGGCCGTACATTGACCTATAATGGTTAACTTTTATAAATTGTTATTTGGATGGAGAGTTGTCTCATTGGCACTCACACCACATCTTCCTATATCTATGTGGCAATTTTCACGTTGATTGCACATTCATATATAATAAAGTATTAATGTTTGACAATAAAGAGTATAACTAAAAGATCGTGCCCAATACCAATGACTCTGCTTGTCTATCCCTCGTCACTTCTAAGTTTTATCATGAATCAAAACATGATTTTCGTACTTTCTAGGGACACCTTGATTTCCTATATCAAATCTGTAGAAAAGTTTATTTCTCAAATTCCTAAATTTTGAGAAACATCTTTTTGTAGTGGGATTTATGTGAAATTTATGTCTATATGATTTATGCTATTCCAAATTGATTACTGGCGTCAAAAAGTATCAATATATCGTCCGTCTTTTTGAAATGCATTCATCATAGTGTTTTTACTTGAACGATGCTAGATAGATACGAAAGACGTGTATTGACATAATTCCTCACATCCAAATGAAGCAACTTGGTAAACCATGTTATTCTGTTTTATATATAATGATACACATAAAGTAAACCTTTAATTACATTAAATCTAGCAATTGTTACTTCAGCTGCATACAATATATAACACTTACTTTGCTGGCAGTTGTGCTATCTCTGCTTTTAAGTATATATGATTTAATCTTTAGCTATTTATGTATTGTTTTTACATCTTTTACCGTTATGTCGTTTTTTTCATGGTATTATCTGTTCTTTGAAACGTATTTTTGAAGGTAATCTTTTGCATATTATGGCATTCTTTATTAATGAGTTTGTAAATATTAGATTATCATTTGATGTAATATACAAATTTTCTCTTGATATTTAGCCAAGAGTTTATCACAATATAAATAAAGGCAAAAGAAGTATACCGATGTTCAATAGTCATAGTTCGATTAAGCAAAAACCAATCCGGGTTACAAATTTAAACCAAACGAAACAGATTAACTATAAGAGAAAACAACAGAACAACAGAAACACTGAACGCCAACATACATAGAAACGGACTGTATATAACTGACTTGGTATTGATATAAACTAATTCTTTTTATCTGGCAAAATTATAGGTTCTATTCGAACAAGCCATGTGTGGATTCATTCAATTATTGTTGATTAATATTTACTAGTGGATTCATGTGTTTCAGAATGTTTGTCTTTGCTTCAACTTTTAACCTTCATAAAACATAACATGCCTATGTGTATTGACGTAAGTTTAGATTAACACATCAACAACTATCATGAACTATTGATTCGCATTCATAATGTCTATAATATTTCTATATATCAGATTCAAGAACTGACCTAATTGACTTTAAAGAAGATTTTATGATGCTAGTTGACGCCGGTCTTGCATTCAATTCACCATATCCAACGGTACTGCATCCGTCTAGAAAAGTAGACGTTATCCTTTCATTCGATTTTAGCTACCGTGGTTCAGATAGTGAATGGCCGTTTCGGGTAAATATAGTATATCATTAACTGATTATTTGAAGTTGATGGAGCCAACCTTCATTTAGCTATTTTTCTTTTCTTTTATAAAGTATATAAAGGCGAGATTTTGTTACAATTTAGTATGCTTTGATAATTTGTTATTAAAGCAGATATTTTTTCTAGTAATTACATTAGACCTTAGATGAAATCGTGTCTTACACAATCCAGAGTGTCCTTTTCATTAGAAATACCGACAAATGATGCCACACCTCATCCATATAATCAATTATCGTTGTATCATGAATTAGAATAATCATAGATAGAGAGTCAGATAAACTCATCATAGATATCAGGATTGAAATTTTGTATTTGCGCCAGACGCGTGTTTCGTCTACAAAAGACTCATCAGTGACGATCGAATCCAAAAAAGTTTAAAAGGCCAAATAAAGTACGAGGTTGAAGAGTATTGGGGACTTATAATTCCTAAAAGTTTTGCCAAATACAGCTAAGGTTATCTATACATGAGGTTAAAAAAGTAGATAACAATGGTAATTTGCTCCAGTCTAACCCTAAAACCTTCCTCATTGATGAATATGTATCAGCTGCATCCATTCACATGCAAAAGATGCAAATTTGAAAATATAATTGTATCTTGTAAATTTATCTACGAGATATTTACCGACTGAAAAAGACGGACATTCTTAAAATGTTATTACATTAACTAAATATAGGTCACATAGGAATTGATTGAAAAGAACAGATTAATCTGAAATGAACTTGTAAATGAACTTGTATGTTTTTCAAATAATTTATGACACATAATGTTCATACTAGCATGATGATAGCAATTCGAAATTCAAAGATCATTAGCTTTTATTAGTTTGGCTATTACATCAAGGTCCGTTTTGAATATATATCTCTATACGTTTATACACCCTGGCTCTCACATGTTTTGGTTTGAGCTTTGCTTATGCAATACATTTTATGAACAGCAATTTTCACAAATAAGTTGAGAAGAGTCCGGCAAAATAGTTGCAAAAAACAATAAAAAAAAAATAAAAACATAAAAAACTAAAAGGAGGCCAAGAAAATGCCCATCAAATATCGGGGTCGATATCAGGTGCTTCAAAAAGGTTAAGTAAATACTGTCCACATTTGACTCCCGCCGTGTTACTTACGGTACGACATATTTGGTATTAAGTTTCAATCAGTTATGTCACAAAAGAGTAAAAGATGACGGAAGAATGTCTAAGAAAATAGTAACGTATCTGTGGTTATCTGTGACTCAGGTTCAATAACGGTTATGCGCCCGTTAAAATTCCTAAGTGATGACGCTAATGTTGCCATTCCGAATGCTTGGTTCAACAGCTTCCTTGTAAATAGCAATTTGTTATCAAATTAGCAATGATAGGAAAAGCATCAGGGAAATATATACTTCACATACAGGATCTGTTGGGATGTTGATTGATAGAAGTGATTAGTTAAAGGTGAATCATCCTTCTAGTCGTTATATTTGTTTCCACTCGACACTTTCTATTGTAAATCTCTAGCTGTAAGTTAAGATATGAAACATATTTTGTTAGTTTCCTTATAAATTCAATGGAATAGATGCGTTAAAATTAGTCACCAATGATTTGGTTCACGAAGGGTCTATATTTGCCTTTAAATTCCAGGATATTGAACTATAGTGATAAAAAATTTCTAACAAAAGCAAATTCAACTATCTCTGTTGCGTACGAAGAATTGTTGTGTCATAATTGTTCACTATTAATAGAGAAAATCATAAATTCTCACTATTTTTTTTTGCTGACCGATTTTGTTCCAAAAGATATTGGCCTATTCAATGATCATCAATATTTTTAACTGGGATGTGTTTTGACCCCTATACATCTGTTTATAACAACTTTTTTGGTAGAAGTAATTGTGTACTAAAATTGTTGTAATTATTATTTTACAAATCATCATAAATAACCAAATTTATGAACCGGCATGTTGTTATCATAATATAGTACAAATATGGCCAGAATTAATTCATCCTAATTTGCCAAATTTACTGATTTATGAAACCAACTTATAATTCTCATTATGAAGTACAAGTGTTGCCTTTGCGAAAAAAATGGTTATCATGTACTGATATATCAAGACTACCGATTGTAAGTGCCGATTCAGTGTTTTTAGTATAATTGGAAAATGTTTGCGCTTTTATTAAAGCATTAACAAATTAGTAGTCATTGTGTACCAATATTGGTGTCTTTTATATCTTGAATTACCACATTTACTGATGTATGATACCGGAAAAGTATTTTCATGTAGAAGTACATGTATAGCCAGTCATGATTGATACAGACAATCGTGTGTGTGATGCTTTCTATCCATTACTGTCTCTCAATGAATATTGGTACACGATTAAACTAAATTCATGCGAGCAAACATCATCCATTTAACAAATCACAATAAAGAAAAACAAAATGCAAGGAATGAGAAATATTTCTATCGAATCAATATGTGCAAAGATAATATATTTATGTTGTAAAGTGAAGGTGTATTTCATTTTTAAGCAATTAGAAAAAGCGGAAGAATGGGCAAGAAAAAGATGTATTCCTTTCCCTAAATTAAAGTTGGATACGATAAAGGAAAAATGTAAAGGTGGAAATTATGAAGAGGTGTACGTCTTCAAAGAGGATAATTCACCAATTATTGTCCATTTCGTCATGATTAACAAATCGTTTCGAAAACTTGGTAAGTAATGTAATTTCTTTTCACATCTTTTCCTAACAATTATTGTATATTTTGGTATAGAACTTGACTTAAAGATAATACCATTTATTTAATTGATAAATGCTCGCTGACTTATTTGTGACAAAATACTGTTATATAAGATTTGACTTTAACAAGTGCTTAATTTCTTCCATACGGCTTGTCATTTTTCACGAATTAATCTATCTTAAACATCATGGAAAAACAGTTAACTTACATTTTATATTAATTATATAAAAGAGGGGCGAAAGATACCAGAAGGACAGTCAAACTCATGGATCGAAAATAAACTGACAACGCCATGGCTAAACAAAGAAAGAGACATACAGACAAATAATAGTACACAAGACAACGTAGAAAACTAAAGACTAAGCAACACGAACCCTACCAACAACTGGGGTGATCTCAGGTGCTCCGGAAGTGTAAGCAGATCCTGTTCCATATGTGGCACCCGTCGTGTTGCTCATGTTATTACAAACCCGATAAATAGAAAATGAAAGGATATAGAGTAAATGTACATGGGACAAAATTGCACACAATACATAGAAAACATAGAAAATTATCAATGAAGAGGGCTTTTATTCCTGTTCTTCATCTTGACAGTTGATGTAGGGTCTTCAACAATGAACGAACCATTCATACCCTAAAATAGTCTGATTCGGTAGGTCACATTCGTGAAAGGGGAAGGGAATTGTAGTTACGACATAAGTAACATATCCGATATCATCTGTGAAACGGTTATTCCATAACGGTCAACGATGGCGTCCGTAAAATTTACGAAGGAATGATTTCAACTTCACCATTTGGAACTCTTGGTTTAATAGCTTTCTTGTGAGCAGCAACCCTCTATCAAGAAAATCATGATAGGAAATACAAGCCCGGGAATATCATATCAATTGGGAGATATATACTCCGTATACAGGCGCTGCTGGAATGTTGCTACATAGAAATGGAAAGTTCACAATTGGGAAGCTGAAGCATCTCTTTATTTTTTGTTTTTAACCGACCCTCATTGTCAATTTCTAAATGTAAGTCAAGACATGAGGTAGACTTAGCTGTATCTGTTGTATTATCTGTTGTATCCTTTATCTCTAGTTCGATGGGATAGATGCGTTCAACATAGTCACCAAATTTTGAATTATTTAGTGAGAGAACATCATCTATATAGCGGAAAGTAAAGTTAAAGGATATTGCTAACTTCTTATCTTTCCTTCTAAGAAGTTCCTGTATGAAGTCAGCCTCATAATAATAAAGGAACAAGTTGCCAAGAAGAGGGGAACAATTGGTTCCCATTTGAATGCCGACAGTCTGTTGAAAAACACGTCCTCTATAAACTGTAGAAGCTATATATATGTTTCAATGACAGGAGGATATACGATATCATTTTCACTGTTTAATATCAGGCTGTTCATTATATTAAACGTGATGTTCTTGGATATAACCAACTATCGTTTTTTTCGTATAATGAGTTTTGCCTTTTTACTTTACATTGTGTTTCCGTTAGCTTATATCGAAACGTATTCAGTTTGTTTACGAATCATTTCATTCAACAATTACTTTTTCATGTTGTCTCATTCTTTTTTTTTAAGTGTTGCCTCATTATCACGGACAATCATTGATACATGTAAGGTGTAGTAAGCACAATAAAAGTAAATATTACATGTACTTTGTTTGATTTGAAATACAATCTTATCTAATCACACACATTGTTTTTTTTTAGGTGATGGCAAACATGATTTTGATATACATTCCAATTATCACACAATGAGATTAAATTATTCCGAAGAAGAATACAATAAGTTAAATTCCTTGGTCCAACACAACGTTCTAGAAAACGAAAAGAAGATAGTCGATTGCATTTTGGAAGCAATTCACCGAAAGCAAAATAATTAAAAAGAACAGACTATGAAAGGAATGAATGTCAAAAAAAAAAAGAAAACAAAGATAACATTTAAGAATCCTGAAACTGAATTGAAAAATAAATATATCATAATATAAAGAGAACGATAATAGAAATGAGGGTAATGTTACGATTTCCTCATGGAGAATACTTATGATCTTAAACTTGGAAATGATGATTGATGCAACTGAATGCATGTTGTAGTCACTTTTGAATCATCTTATTTTTAGTCTGAAAAAATTGATAATTTTGTAAACCCACTTACTACAATCTCGTTCCCTTTTCAGGAATATGACCTCCCGAATTAGACTTATAACCGGGTTTGTACAAATATGGGTAACACGACGGGTGCCACATGTGGAGCTGGATCTGCTTACCCTTCCGAGAGCACCTGTGATCATCCTCAGTTTAGTTGGGTTCATGCTACTCAGTCTTTAGTTTTCTATGGTTGGTTTTGTGTACTTTTCCCTTTTTAGCTATGGCGTTGTCAGTTTATTTTCGACTTATGAGTTTGAATGTCCCTTAATCATCTTTCGCCTCCTCTACTAGCAGGGTTAATAAACAAGTTATCATCCAGGTGTAATGTTTGATTTACAAGTAACCTTTGGATATGGAAAATCAATCATGTAAGAAATGAAAATATAACTTTTCAACAATTTCTGCAGTTAGTAAACAAACACTCCTTTCCTAGATTGAGATATTTCAGTTTTACACGGGAAACTCCACACTAAAATTTTACGACAAAAGGGACGATTTTTCGTTCCCTATTGTTAATTTTACTTTTTGGATGTTGATGTTCCTTTGGCACCATCTTACGGTGTTTATATTTCACAAATCGTTCGCTATGACCGTGTCTGTTGTGAGGTTTTAGATTTTAACGAACGTAATCTATGTATTACTGGTAAATTATTAAGTCAGGGATTTTGCTACCTAATATTACTGAAAACTTTTACTAAATTCTTCCATAGATATAAAGATTTGGTTTTGAAGTTCGCTTGTAACTGTAGAAAACTTATTTCAAATGGGATAGCCCATCCTTATTTTTTCGGACATGTTGTTTACCGTGCCCGGAAATTAAGAAACGATTCTGGTAAACTTATCGATCCTTTAAATAAACTTATTCTAAAAAGGTTACCAATTCAACACTGTCATTAGATCTTTGAATATTTTTTTATTGGTATTAATATTGATTTTTTTCTCAGTAAATTAAAAGCAAACTAAATATCATTGTTATATACATATGCACTTTAGTCCGGCAGATTATTGAAAAAGTTGTGGGTTTGATGATAAAAGCACCAAATTTGGCTTGATACTAGTTTTGGGTTCTTCAAAAAATATTAGATGGATGATACGTATGGAAATATTGAAATTTCAAAATGGCGGCCTTTTTGAAAGATGGCCGCCATAAGATATCAAATTTAACACATATAACTTATGTAATGTTACAAAGTGTTATCTTTTGAGGTACCATCAGTAACACTAAGTGCCCTATGATACCAAATGTATGCAGCCTTTTTATTCCCAAGCCAAACAACATCAAAAGATTTCTGAATACAGTATAGAAACCGTAAGTACGGTACCATTCTTGCATAAATGTAGTCTACAACAAAGGATCACGTGTAGATACTAGCGTTATTTCAATATTTAAGCTAGACTTAACAAGAATGAAAAATTATCGACTCGAACAGTTTTCTTTGTGATACGGTGGAAGAGGACATAGTAATAATCTAAACAAAATTGCAGTAATCTGATGCTAAGCCTAAATTTAGCCCGGCAGTGTCTAAATCTTTCTGTTAAATGATTATTATGGTGATGCAATTATACAGGCAACCGTAACAATCTGCTTATATGACAACGATTGATACGTGAAAAAGCTGCATTTACAGATAGTTCAGAAAGGCATAATGTACGCAAAAGTTTTTCCAACAGTCATCAAAACATTACTTGATTATTGTTTTGGCAAATATTCAGATGTACTCGAATTATTCCTTTGAGACAAATACGACACTATCCATTTCGAAGTTACTTATGTTTTATTCTTCTATAATAGTACATTCAACTTCGTACTGTTTATGGTCTTTTTAACTGTTTTGATTCGAGCGTCACTGATGAGTCTTGTGTAGACGAAACGCGCGTCTGGCGCAAATAGAAAATTTCAATCCTGGTTTCTATGATGAGTTTATTTTCAACTCAACTAGAACCATCTCTTAATATATGTGACCCTTCTACTGGATGCTATGACCAGTAAAGGAGGTACTAAATGGCAAAATGTACAGTTTATATTGGTAGTTCATGTATGGTCCAATTATCCATTTATCTACAGTACTAGAAGATTTAATCTATGAAACATTCAGTATTGAATAATTGGAATCATTCGCGAATATATTGCTGATGGTTTTACAACAGAAGTCATGGACAATATTGACAACAACAGGAGTTCAACTACTCATTCTGTATTAATTTTAGTCAATATTTCAGCGTTTTTTCAGTCTAACTTGGATAATTCGTCATAACCAAATGCTTTGAAATATATGCATTTCTCTCATATTCTATTATACTTTAACCAATATATGAGGCGCCAGCACAACTTTTCGTATTATTGCAATAACTATAATAGTAGTATAGATTCTCCTAGCACTAACGAAATATAACAATATGTTTCATACTTACATTTAGTAAAACCGTTTTATGGGCATTCACTGTGTCAATGGTCTAACCAGAAATACATGAATACCAACCTGATATAACTAGTCAATTGTGCAATTCTATCTGTAAATGGTATACATAATTTAAAAAAAATAACATCATAGATGGGTTGAAGCAAATTATAATGAAAACATTAAGTTTGTCTGGTAATCATTTTACTCATTAAAACCAAGACAAATGGCCACCCGCCTTTATATATCAGTCCGCATTGAACAATGTTTCAGGAAGAGCTCAATACTGTCACTACGATTCGACATTCCATGAATATAATCCAGCAATGTGTTGATTGTATCCGAGACATGTATTAATTATCACTTTATGGTTTTTTGATGTTCTATTGCCAAATCGAGACAATAAATTATGTTTTAGCACAACAAACAGTCGTTTTGCTTTAGGTATTCATATATTAATGGCAAACAATAGAAGATTGTGTAATAAAGATAATACTGAGATGTTTTGATTGCTTAAGAACTCAATTTTATCTAAACAACTCAGAAGATGTATGCTGCTACAAGAAAAGGAGAATTGTGTCTTCGGAATTGTTAGAGATGTTTAGATTGGTTAAGGACTCATTTTTTATTCAAACGTTGAGAACTTTATGAAGTCATTGAAAAAAATGGAGTAGTAAGGAGAAAAAATAAAATCATAAAAATACTGAACTCCGAGGAAAATTCAAAACGGAACGTCCCTAATCAAACGGCAAAATCAAAAGCTCAAACACATCAAACATATGGACAACAACTGTCATATTCCTGACTTGAATATAGTCCACTTAACCACAACTGATCTGTAACATTTATTGAACATGACATTTTGATATGAGATAATTAAGAGAATGTTCCTTCTGTTTTATATAGGTGTAATTATACTGCTTATTCAGTGGGTCTTAGCATTATCTCATTCTCTTAATATCCTAGTACCCGTGTGAAATATTATGGGATGTAACTATACAGTTCAAGTGTTGTAAACGTGATTTGAAAATGGTAAATGTAGATCAAACCATGAGTAGAATTACACACTTGTGAAAAGAGATGGTTGGGCAATCGGATTGAATGTCATTATTAATATTGCACAAATACAGCATATAACTATGGAGTCTTGTTCAGAAATGGATATTGTAGTTAACAAGTTTTAATCCTTCTTATAAGCATATGAAAGCTTTAAGTTAGGGAATGTTTCGGCTTTTCATCAATAGTGCTACTTCAAGTGAATGCGGATGGCATATACCCTATTGTATGTCTGTCTCAAAGGTTTCAGCATGTTGGAGTGAGCTAATTGAATTTTGTTGAAAGATATTGAACGGTAGATAAAACTGTGCGAGGATAATGATGTCATGTACAGTGCTTTTCAAATGTGGGGATGAGTTGTGCACCGACTAAATGGTCTGTCCTTGATAAACATTTTTAAAACTGCTTTAAAATAATGCTGTTGTTTAGATGATATAAAAGATGAGTAAAATACACTGAAAATCATTAAAAAAACGAAACCACACAATAGTATGGATAAAAAACGCATAATGACTATGATCAGTGAAGACATCTCTACACAAAACTCTGAACATTGAGCAGCACCAACCCCTCATAAAGCAAAAGGCGATCCAGAGGATGGAACCACATTGGTATCCCTGAAGTGTATGGCCGCACTTTCCGACCTCACTTAAGAAACGTTTGTGTGAGAGTGCGCGGGTACGTTAAGGCAGTTTTCGACTTTTTCCCGGAGTTTTACCAAGCGCAGATAACTCTATTTTCCTCATTATTATTCATGACGTCATCAGATAAATCTCGGCGTCACAAGGCTACATTTGTTAGTAGCACTTATTTAGATGCCCAATTGTTAATAAAACTATTGAAATATGATGCATTTATATCATAGTGACTGATATTTAACCTCATATTCAAAGATTTACGTAAAGTTTATTAAATTTTGCCGTTTTTATCGCGGATTAGGCCCCGCCTACTTTTATTAAACGACCAATCAAAATATTGTCGGGGTCGTAAAGATGCTTGCAGTATGAATGAGTCGAGCACCTGTCTGGGTTTTCAACAGAAAGGAATTTTGATGTCTAAACGTGAAATTTGCTGCAGTTTTGTAGTTTATTTGGCAGACAAGTCAGTGTGGAAAGCAAGAATGATCATTTTCAATAGGTAAGTTGTAATTCAAGCAATAAATACTCGTATTTACTTAGAATAGTAGTCGCAGAATGTCAATTTTAACGGGCAACCACGTGTGAATTACCATGCTGTCGCCAGATTAATCATCCGGCGACAAACTGTCCCTTAGATATGATTGATTCTAATGAATAAGTAGTATTATTGAGCGTGAAGTATTTGAGAGTCCCCTTCTTGTGGCATTAGTCCCGGACTTCGATGGCGATGGCGATGACATGTGTTATGTGATGTTTAGAAAACATGCACTTGTTTCTGTTAATGGTGGGTTTAACCATCCACACTCGTACGAAAAATCACTAAATCTCGTACGAGTGTGGATAGAAACCCCTCCCCATTGACAGAAAACAAGTGCCTGTGACAGAAAACGATATGTGATATGTCCACATGACTTGAACATGTATATTGTTGAATGAAAATCAATGCATACTTCTCATTTTTTAACAAGTTTTCTAACCAGTAAATAACTACCATTACCATATAGTCTGTTATGTACACGGTGATTGAATGTTCCACTGGAATAGGCAGTCTGCACTAAAACTTTTCCGACTAGAAAGGAGTAAGAAGACCAGTATTGCCACATTTTTGTTATGTGTCTAAGCAAAGGTTTTCAAAATTTACTAGTCCGAATGAAATTTTACTATAGTCTAGGGCATCGGACTAGTGGCTAACAGTCCAGACTAAATAGGTGTGGAAAACTATCAGAAATATATAAGCATTAAGGTCATTATAGTTCCAATTACTTGTACATGTATATATATGAAAAGCCCTGTCATTTTCTCAGCCAAAAGTCTCGCTGTAAGTAATCATTACTGCAGAATCTTAGCCCTAAATATTCCACTCGAAGGGTGGTGTAACAGAATCTCAGCGGCACCCCTCATCAATTAAGTATTGTAGTGGACGCCTCGAGGGAAATGATGGGTTTTTCTTATTATTGACTTATGAAGGCCATACGGTGACAGATATTTGCCTCATTGGTGGTCATACACCATCTCCTTATTTTTCCATATAGTCTAATTGCTACCTTTTTTCTATGATATAATATATTATCTGTTATGTAAATAAGGAAGGGTGCTTACTGCTACAATCCATCAAAGTACATGTAGCTTAAGACATGTAAGATAGGAAATTATTGCACATGCTGATAAAATACAGAGAATCGCAAGTAATAATCTTTGAATTTTTACTAAAATTACTAACAAGTAGGACATATTTGATATAGACATGGTAGATATAAATGATTTTTTTTTATAAATTGATTATTTGAAAAAGTGTTTGAACTAGTCTAATATATAGTTGTAATAAAGTTCCGAGATTGTCTGTTTTTCCGGGTTAGATTTCATTATTACACGCACCATGTGCTGTCACATGATAACATAGGAATTCCATGCAGTACAAAATTTGTCAATTTATATGTAATGGATCATTACCTTATAACAGCATCAGGGTACCAAACTAACTTGGTTGAATATGTAAGTGGAAATATATGAAAATAGATCGCTTTGCTTAACTTGCCTGTGTTACAAAAAACTCATGTACATGTACATCTGATAAGTGTCTTTTGTATCTAATTAGCATTGAAATTGACTATTCAAAATATTACTTAATTTTCGATTGACACAAAAACAATTAAATCAAATCTACATTGTACTAGAAATGCAGAACATTAATATTGTCACAAATATCAGATCCTTATTAAGGCAATCATACTTTGACCAAATTATGTTCAGTCTTGTTTACTTTTCCTTATTTGATACATACAAAATTTTGCATCCTTAGTAGCGTATGTTCTGAAAAGGCAAAACAAGGGAGGGTTGTGTGCATGTTAAACTGGTTTAACCCTAAACATATTGTTTCTGTACCAAGTCTTGCCAGCTTTAATTTATCATAAGATACTGTATGAGGTAACATCATCAATGGTCAACATGGTCAAGACAAAACTTTAAATAAATCGATAACGATTATAAGTTAACATCAATAATTATGAATATGGGCCCCTGTTTCATTAAAAGTAAAAAAGTTATCAATTGTTCATTGAATTTTTTAATTTGGTTCACCAATGAAATCTTCGAAAATTGATATCCCACAAATATTAAACTCAATCTGTAGCAAATCTCTATTGATCGTTCTCGTTGCAACATTTTCAAAGTGCCTTTTGTTAATTTGTACAAATTTATTTTCTGAAAATCACACTAAACTACATGTAGTTTATTCCTTCTTATGGTGGTTCACTCTGCATTCAGAAGGTCACTTCCATATTGATTGAAGTTACCTTCCTTCCAGGCTTGTGACTGGCAAGATTTTACATATCTTGGCTGCATTCCCCACCACCACCACATTGCAAATTTCAGTCCAAGGGAACCTTTTTATACTGTTCACTTTAACAAAATTGCTGTGTAAAAATTAGTTGAATTTCTATTTATGTATTAATTGTAATTTATATAACAAAATGATTACAAAACTTTCCCAAGTTTGCTGCCCACCTTTATTTTTAGTCTTAAGAAACTAGTGATTTCAATTACTTGTTATTTTTAAAGTTTTAACAAATAAATGCTTGCCATTACTTGAAGAAATATTGTTACATGCAGACATAATTGATATTTTTAAACATTGACCTGTTTACCGGTAAATTAAAAAGAATATGACTTATTCGCATATTTATCATTTACTCTATTTATAAATAACTTTTGTCCGACATTGTCCAAGGAGAGAAAAAAATCAGTTTCATTTAATATCAGAATTTCCTGAAGGTGCTTGACTTGGACTGATGAAATAATGCAATACAAAATATGGCATGAAATGAAGAATGGAGAATTTTACACAGCAAGAAAACCCTTAAATGCCATTTACATCTTTTCTGAAACCACTTTGTTTATTACTTCTTCTTTGAAACCACTTTTTATTACACCTTCTTTGAAACAAAACAAATTTAAATTCAAATTCCAATAAAAATTCGGGATAATTTTGTTATAATGCCAGCCATTAGGATTTTATTGTTGGCCCTTTTTGCTATTTCTGGTACTTTGAATTATTTAATAATTTTTCCATCTTTATTTATATTAGATTACTTTTTAAACTTTACTCTTTGAAAGAAGAAATCTTTAATGGCCTTTTTTGATATTTCTAGTACTTTGAATTATTTAATAATTTTTTCCATCTTTATTTATATTACATTATTTTTAAACTTTACTCTTTGAAAGAAGAAATCTTTAATGCACACAAAACTGTGTACAAAACTTAAACATGTTTAAACTTTATCAATGATTATAAACATCAAAATTAGTTATAAAAAGCTAGAAATTTAGCAGAATATTTATGAAATCCTAGATGAGAAGCTAAAACACTTGTCATAATTTAGTTCAAAATGGTACAGATCATAATAAATCAAATGACCAACCCTATGGCCAACCTACCATGATACTGCTTCCTATACACATTTTAGATGACCAGATATTTTAACCATCACCTGGATACCTAATAAAATTGCAAAGATTAACATTACCTTTTTCAGAAAGGAAAATAATAATAATTACAGTGCATGTCAGTGTGACATTATTGAGTCAAGTCATCCATTAATTGTTGTCAAATCCAGTGAATTGCTATGTCATATCCAGTAAATTATGTTGTCATATCCCAGGGGTGTCTGGTACTGAAAGGCCAATGCAGCATCCAGCCTGCCTATGAAGTCTGTATAAACGTCTACTTCTAAATTCTAGATACATAGTGGACTTGGTATTTCATGATTTTGTGTCTCTTCCAACATTTCCTTCTGAGCAAAGAATTGGAATATGGGTTTAGCGTAGAAAAACCCACACTGACCCTAAATTCTTTCAGAACCCTATCAATGACCTTTTCCTATTATTTTAAGAATGAAAGGTATAGCGCGGAAAACCACACTGACCCATGGTATACTAGTCATATCAGATAGTTGAAGGAAGGACTCTTTAATTCAGATGTTGTCTTTATGACTTGTTTAAAAATACTTGTCCCGTTGCATGGATGTACTTGTCCTATGGGTTGAACTTAAAATTTCCACACCCTGGGATTATCGAGTAAATCATTGTCATATCCAATATAATTTTTCAGTCATAATAGGTAAATTTTGTCATATCCTGACAGTGGTATCATCCTGATGTTATTGGAAACTTGGTATAAATCTCTGGTTGTACTCATGGCGGTAACTTAAGTACAGGTAATGAGGCTGATGCTGTATTCACTGTTTCGAAAAAAAGAATTCAGGACAAAGCTTCTAATCATGCTTATTATTGAACAAAACTGGAATTCACTGGTACCATTGTCATAATATATTTGAAAATTGTATATGAATGAAACTTGCAATGGTATGAAACTATTTTAAAATCTGACATTTATTTGACTTAAGTTCCCATTTTTTTCACCAATGAGTCTCAATATGACATTCTAGATAAGGTTTTTCTGCAGATTTACAGATATGGATATGTTGAAGACCGTACTTTGACCTATAATGGTTTACTTTTATAAATTTTGACTTGGATGGAGAGTTGTCTCATTGGCACTCATACCACATCTTCTTATATCTATTAATTACAAAATGTATTTACATGCATTTAAATTTCAAACAGTTTATACTGAAGATGAATACAGCATCAGCCATGTCTGTCTATTGAAGAGGTCCCCTTCATAAATCCTTTCATATTAACCACAAGATCTATTTAAAAAAAACAGGGGCAGGCTTTGAAAATGAATGTAGTATAAACAAGGTTATAGTAAAGGCTCCTGTTGAAGGTCAAATTGTGATTTTAAAGTTCACATGGAAAAGCGGCAATTAAAACGTTTCTGATCTGCCATTTGTTTTGTCTTTTTGTAATTGCCTGTTGTTTACATGGGTTGCTGTCTGTCATATTTTTGATATTTTGCTTTGCATAAACAGGCTGTAGGTTTACTCGTTTGAATCATTTTCAATTTTTCATGTCATGTTCAATTGTATCTTGCTTCATGGTATTGGTTTTGCTCATTGTTGAAGCCCCCCTTTTAAACAATGATCTAAAATTGTGTCATTTGCAATCATATCACATTTCCTTATTCTTATCATGATTATATTAATGGAATATTACATTCTAGTCTGTTTGTCTATGAAGAATAATTGTGTCATTTGCAATTATATCACATTTCCTTAATTTTTGTCTCCTATTACATACTGTTTAAATTTTCAGTAAGTCAAATATTCCAGCCCTTATACATCAGGAATTTTTCTGAGGATTCAACACACATATTCAGTCATGGTAGTTTGTAATTATCCCTTGCTTTAAAGTGTTACCAGGGTACCTCTTTTAACAACCTGCCCCTTCCCCTTTTATGAATTTTGTCTTTATGAAAATAGCCTTGTGATCCAAGCCACTAAGGGTCCACACTTATATAAAATGTCCAGTGCACCATTTAACATATTAAAGTGCTCATTATACAATTGTATAATTAATCTATTCACTATTAAATGTACATTAATGTAACGGTTGTTGATAATAATACAAAGCAGGGTTCATATTCATATATCATTAACATGATTAACATGTTCTAGTCCTAATATGCATGTAATATTTGCCACTTGATTTTAAACACCTACCATGAGGCTAAAAAAATTCAAACTAAAGTTGTCGTTTGTTGATGTGGTTCAAAAGTGTTTCCTGTTTCTCGTTTTTATATAGATTAGACCATTGGTTTTCCCGTTTGAATGGTTTTACACTAGTCCTTTTTGGGGCCCTTTAATGCTTTATAGCTTGCTGTTCGTTGTGAGCCAAGGCTCCTTGTTGAAGACCGTAATTTGAACTTATAATGGTTAACTTTTATAAATTTTACTTTGATGGAGAATTGTCTCATTTCCACTCATACCTCATTTTCGTATATCTATAAAGTATATGATGCAGAACTTACTTAACTAAATATGCATATTCATAGGATGATTTAAGAAATAACTAGTGAAAAGGTGTATTATGCGTAAAATTTAGAACATTGTTTTTTTCTCAAATTTCTTCTGCTGCACACTGACCAATAGCTGCTTACATTCCTTTTGGTCAATTAAAGATAAATGTATAATTGACAATCATTCCACATCTCCTTACTTTATAACTTTAGTAGGTATGAAATTTAGTTAAATTATTTTATGTGTAACATTTAAATTTAAGAATCATTATTTAGTGCATTGGACATTAAAAGTAGTACATTCCCCAGTGATCAAGCAGCTTTTGAGCAATCTCTTTGTCCGCTAACAGATTCTCCCTGTTCTCCTTTTCATCATCTTTTGTAGTCTCTTCTTTCAGGGCAAAATATCTCTTGCTGACCTCAATCTGTAGCTTAGAAAAGATTGATCAAAAGCCGATATAAAGGACTTATGACCAGGGTGTTTTAGCTTCAATTCCCTGTACTTAAGACAGTCATCCACATCTGATGATAGACCAAGTAGTTGGACAACCATGTCTAGTGTTGTTTTCTTTCTACATGATGCTGAAGCATAAAACAAGTATGTATTTAGCATATTATAAAGAGTGTTCCCCATCATTTGGTCTCGCTGGCAGTTTTAGATTTTTTTTCTTCAATTCCTTCAAACTAAAAAAAAATAGCTACATTGAAAACTATGTTTTGTTCCAAAAATATCTGATGCTGCATACAGTCATGACTAATTAATTTAAAACTATAATGAAAATAATCTTTGAAAATTTCATATAAACATTTGATTTATGACACGTCTGAAATTTTCATTTCACATCTTTATATGCTCTATTAAACTTGTAATAATATATACTTATCATTCTAATACTCACCAATTTCTTGTTTGGAAACTTCAGACGCGAATAGTTTCCTCTTGCATCTAAGTGGTGTCTTTGCCCTGTTAGCTGAAATCGAAAGTTTTGTTTTGAAAAAGAAGTTGTGAACAGTAAAATAACAACAAAAGAAGAAAAACTTGGCCTCTTTAAATTCCACCAATATTAAGAATGAGAATCTGAAGATTGTGTAAATACCTGGTAATTTGTTTGGTTTGTTGAACAGACTCTCATGGACATCAATTTTGCTACATGTAGGTTGTACAGTCCATCTAGAAACTGAAAAAAAAAAAAATATGATCATCTGAATAATGTCAGTAAATTTCTTTTTACTCCCTGCTAAAACATTTTAATAAATCTGTAGCTTGCATGAATCATTTCGTAAAAAATCCTAGAAAAATGTGATTAATTCTTTTAATTCTCAAACCCAACATTTCCATTTCTAATTTACATGTTTTTCTCGTAAGCTAGCGTCAAATCCAAGGTGGACATTTCGTAACTAAAGAGCCGCCATGTTGACTTGCTGCAATTAGTAAATATGCGAATAATGCAACAGAATAGAAAATAAAACAACCCCTACCTCAAAAATTCATCTTAATATAATATTATACGAATTTCGATGGTTCGCGTAACTGAAAAACCTTCAGCTTTAACGTTTTCATTTGTATGACGTCATGTTTTGAAATGACTTAAACGCGTCAAAAGCATTAATGAACTTTCACGGAATTTTAAATATTCTGATTTTGTAGATATCTCCGAGCTCTTGTGCATTAATTCTTTTTGTTATGCATCCGAATAAGAATAAAAGTTCAGTTCTTTGTTTTCAATTGCAACTTTTGAAACAATAAAATCGGCACATCGTTTGCAAACATGTGGATTTACGTGGGAGGTATATTGTAACATCCATTATTATGTATATCTCTGAGTCTGCGCTAAGTATAGATATATCCAGAATTGTATCACGGTGTTGTTTACAAAGCGAAAGAAGCGCGTCATATTAGAATTACCTTTAATGTACGATTTGTACTTTTCCTTGTTTTCCTTGTCCTCCAGGTGTTTTCTCCTTGGTCTATTGCTGGTACTTGTGTAAATACATAAATAAATGAACATCTCATTTTCTCGTAACAGAACCACATACACTTGCCATGAGATTTATTCTTAACAGACATGTAAGATGTACAGATTTCTCGCAAAAACTATTCACTAGTTAACCAATAATTGAAAAGTGAATAAGAAATTGAAGGTTTGTGAAAAAGTACTAAGATACTTTTTATACCTGAATTTGTTATCTATTAAGGTAACAAACTTATATCACATTTATGTGGTTAGAGATACCAATAAATACTTTATGGACAGAAAATAACCTGTAAATTTGGCAAATATATAATAAAAATAAAATTGAAATACAACAAAATGAAATTTCACATTTTTTCACAAATATTTTGAACTGTATTTGCCATACAATTTACATTACCTTGCACAATCGGAATGTTCGGGATGTAATCTTCTGTGGACTCAGAGTTATCATCTGGAATAAAGTTAATGGGATTTAATAATGCAAGTTCACTTGAAACTATGGTAGAGTGAAAAAAAATATCAAAAATAACTGATGTAAATTTCAATACATGTATATTGTATAAATTCAGTATGAATGAGAACCTATTTTATTGCATAGCAATATAATATTTCCACAGAAAGTAACAAAAGTTAGCGTGCAATAAATTCTAATATTGCACTAGTGAAATAAATCTTCAAAATCAATGACGTCATCAACGACAAAATTTTAGTTTCAACCAATTTTACTTTCAAATATTATATTGCTATACAATAAAGGGTTATTGCATGAATATTGGGAATATTGTCCTCGTAGAACATATATTACACTCGCAAGCTCGTGCAATATAAAATTCTACTCGGGACAATATTCCCAATATTCATGCAATAACCCTATAGTATATTATATTATATTATATTATATTATTTTAAAATAATATAATTTCAGAACATTTTGGTGGCTTTACAAAGTGATACAGATGCATGTAAAACACATGTAATTATTAATGTTTTATGGTGTGTATAACTATAAAATAGTATTAGTTATTTATAATTCTTGTCTTTTCAACTTACCTAAAATTTACATTTAAAATCAATGTACATTTATATAATTAATAGTTAGGAAATGCATCTTTACCGAACAGTCGTAAAAAACAGGCCCCTTATTTTGTTACAAAATTTTTTTCATTAGAAGTTCCTTAATTATATACCAATGCTCAATATGAGTTTACCTTGATTTGTCTCTTTCTGTGCTGTTTCCTCAAGATTATCATTTGTTTCATCCTCACTGATGTTATTTGTAGGACTGGACACATGTTTCATGACTGTAAAAACATGAATTCAAATATATTTCCATAAAAAAAATCATCAATAAACATTTAAAACACAAGCATGTATTAAATGAATGTTTTATGATTTGTCATTGACATTGGCTGATGTAGTAATAATTATAACCAGAACAGAAAGTGGAACTTTTCACATAATTGTAAACAATGTGTTCAATCAGGATCTGTATTTAAGTCAGATTGACATGTATCATTCATTTCATTCAAATTGCAACATATATATATATATTGTATAACCTACCTGACTTGAGATTTGTTCTTTTGTAGATCAATTTTCCATCTTCCTTTGTTTTGACATGCAATAATGGAAGGACAAGTTCAGATGATGCAGCCTTGTCCAAACTGGTTTGCCAAATGTCGTCAATGATAACTCGTTCTTTTTCAAAGATGTTGATCTGAAGTTTGCAGTATCAGGACCTTGCATTTGGTATTCAGGCTCATCCACAGAGTCGTGAAAACTATTTCAGTGCCATTGTAGTGCCACCATATATTATATCCTGGAAGCAAAAAATCAGCAATGCGCTCAAGGTGTGACTGGAAAAGTGATGACTTGATTCCTACAATCTCTTTAGGAAAGATGGTGTTTTCCCGCTTAGAAAGTAATTTTGATTGTTGACTTATAACCGAGTTCTGTTTTGAGAAGGAGCATATGCGGTTTCAGTTTGCTGGCAGTTAAATCTTAAAATGGTGTTGTCTACGATCCAACCAGGTTTTCGGTTTGTTGTACCTTCCGCGAGACGTCTTAGTGATCCAAAGTTCGTTCTTCCTGCTCTGCAAGGATAGATTTTGTATTTATAATCCTATAAATCTCAGGCAGATGCACAACCAAGCTATGGAAATGACTGCCGTAAAATTTTCTTGGTGTCATCTTGACTGGAATTCCTATGATTGATTTGGACAAAACAGCGAACAGGAAAGTTTGATTATACAACCTTAAAATTTGTCTGGGAGTTCTTCTTTCAACAGAGCTGTAAGCTATATTAATAATTTCTACAAGAGAATTAATAAGTTGTGAAATATCTGACGAAATTTTTCCATCCAATTGTAAATTTTCTATGAACTTTGAAAGTTTTATGGCATAAAGTCGCGCGTCAGATCCTTTAATGTGATTTTGTCTCCGATGGTGTTGTTACAAAATTTTTCCAACTCCAATTTTGTAGAATTTTGTTTAACATGATGTGGCAATTCTTGTATTATGTTTTGGACTACATTTGAAATGTCGTGTAGTGGCTCACACGGGAGTACCTCATAACAGCTGATGTTACTCTCTGTCAAGGATTTTTCCGGATAATGTAGGAGAAGGGCAGGTGGGCGAGATATTCCATACAGCAAATCTGACATTTCTTCCTGAAGTCTTGCTTTTGTCTTAAGCCTAAAAGTATCAAAACCTCTACATTCAAGTTCTTCAATTAATTCATCTTTAGTTAGATTTTGGAATGGGTTGATATTTCCTGCTTTATTTTTACCAGACTTTCCCTTTCAAAATACTGCCCTGCGGTCTTCCAAATCAGAGGGTGTTCGCTTAAAACAGCATTCCAAATTCATGTGCTCTTTACTGTGAACACCGCATAAGCAAGAAAAATTTCCCCTCTCTGCTGACCAGCCTCAAACTGTCGTGCTGGTCCATCTCCGCTGAAAATCTCAGTTGAAAAGTATACGGTATTCCATCAAAATGATTCCTTTCCTCAGTTCCTCTAGATCTTCAGTTCTGGTAGGTGTGTAAGATACTTGTTCTGTGTCCTTTGAGCCTGCAAAAAAAAAAAAAATCAAAAACATTCGCTAGTCGCAAGTTATAAAAAATTCTAGAATTACAATTTTCAAAATTACTAAGTTTACATAAAACTTGCAGAACTTTAACATGTCTAACCAAAATTGTATAGACTTTTGCAGTGCTTGTTCAAAATATTTATGATGTAGTTGGAGTAGGTACAAATACATATATACATGATGTAGGGAAACTGGAAATTAAACTTCATTTTGTAGGCCTTAATATTTTATTTTTATGAAAACACGAATTCACTTCACCAAGGATTTTAAGTATGTGCGAAAATTGTCAAAAAAAAAAAAATCATAGTTATTCATGTTATTGCTAGCACATCAATTTGAGTCTGGTCAGCAAATTGGGGATATTTATGATTGTGTAGGATATTTAGAAGTCCTTAGTTGTTATAAGTAATTGTATAGATTTAATAATATGGTTTGGTCCTCTTGACCTCATTTCCATGCTTCACTGGTCATGTTGATTTATTGTGATTGTTTAAATCTCTAATGCTGTAAGCAAAAGTCTAATTTATTTGGTATATGGAATGATTTAAAGATGTACATGTATATCAGATTGGGTTCATTGATTTGACCTCGACATCCTTTATAGTTCATCTGGTCGAAAGGGTTACTTTTACAACAACAAAAAATAAACCCTTCATTTATTTCTGCTTTTATATCATTAATTATATATACCAAAAGTTTACAGCACTTTTGAAAGCTTGGTTATTTTGAAACAGTAACGAAAATCAAAAATATCAGAATGTTTACTTTCTCTGTTTTAGAAATCGTTGTTGATATTACTAAAGTTTATGTGATACATGTACCTGTAGTAGAAGCTTTAAAACATCGTCAGATATTTCAGTGTGTGAACTTTTGTTATAATGTTGCATACAGCTTTTGTTATAATTATTGTTAATATCTTCATACATGTGCAATAACCTCTTTTAAAAGAAAATGAAAAGTTTTAGTGAGTATGTGCTTATCCTAGGTACTACATGCATGTATATGAATAAAATCACATCAAATTACATTGTGTGTATAATTTACAGGTGAACTTTTGTACAATATTTTATTCATACATTTAATTTTTAATCATGTTGATGTACATGTATATATGATATAGTTTTGTCCAGCCTGCAACATTTATGTTGCGAAAATGAGACAAAACAATTCTATATTCAAGCGGAGGATTTTTTTTTTGAAATGTTTATATGAAGTGACGAAAGCTCCCTGTAATGTTAATTTCTTTTTATTATGAGTAATAGGATCACTATATTTAGTATGCGTGTACCTTGCAAGGTCCTTGACCTTATGCCCACCAGACAGTTTTAATATTTGACCTCGACCTCATTTCATGGATCAGTGAACAAGGTTCCGTTTTGGTGGTCAAGATACTATAAGCAATAGGCCTTCAATATTTGGTGTATGGAATGATTGTAAGGTGTACATGTCCAACTGGCAGGTGTCATCTGACCTTGACCTCATTTTCATGGTTCAGTGGTCAAATTTAAGTTTTTGAGTTATGGTCGTTTTCTAAAACTATATGCAATAGGTCAACTATTTTTGGTGTATGGAAATATTTTATGATGTACATGTCAGACTTGCAGGTTTTATTTGACCTTGACCTCATTTTCATGGTTCATTGCTCAGTGTGAAAATTTTGTGATTTGATCTGTTGTTCTTAAACTATAAGCAATATGTCAACTATATTTGTTGTATGGAATGATTGTAAGGTGTATATGTCTGTCTGGCAGGTATCACCTGACCTTCACCTAGTTTTAATGGTTCATTGGTCAATGTTAAGTTTTCATGGTTAAGTTTGTTTCTTAGATACTATAAGCAATAGGTCAACTATATTTAATGTATAGACTGATTGTAAGGTGTACATGTCTGTCTGGCATGGTTCATCTGACCTTGACCTCATTTTCATGGTTCATTGGTCAATGTTTAGTTTCTTGGTTAAGTCTATTTCATAGAAACTATAGGCAATAATCACAATAGGTCAACTATATTTGGTGTATTGAATGATTGTAAGGTGCAAATGTATTTCTTGTTTGGTTTATCTGACCTTGACCTGATTTTCTTGGATCATGTTAAGTTTATGTGATACTTGTAGTAAAGATGATTTTAAATTTATATTAAGGACTATCAACATAAATCAATGGTTAATAAAGTAGGCGAGACATTTCAGCGAGTGCACTCTTATTTAATGATAAAGAGATTATGTCGGAAGCACACTTGATTTTTTTTTTTTAAATTCAGTATTTTACTGATAGGTTGATTATTTACAGTTGATATTTACAGACTGTCTGGAATATAACTTTTTTGACATTATAGATTTTTAAACCTTCATAGATTGTTATGAAACTTAGACAGTATTATTTATCTTCAAGATCATGAAATATCATCTGAAAAAGGGTTTAATTTTTGTATTTTACTGAAAAATGAAACTTTTTGTTAACATGTGCATTAGTAGCCATTACCTGATTGTCCAAAAATGTACAGGTTTGGTCTCTCTACTACAGCTTGAACATCTACAGGCTTCTTCTTCGGATAGGTTTCCCTAAATTCTTCATTGGTCAGGAAGTTTGCATGGTCATAGATGAAGCTGACCATAAAGCTTATATATGTATGGTTAAGGATATCTGAATGGTCATGTCAGATTTTAAGGTTAATTTGTCTCTCAAGGTCATTAATCGGTTAATTTCTGATGCTAAAGTGCTGTCTGTTTCAGTGGACTTGGTTGAAGATGAAATTTGTTTTAACCTATTATAGACAGCCTCCTTTGATAGTGATTGGTAGTGCTCGTCACTCCTAGATATTAAGATGCCAGATTTTGTAAGCCTTTGAATTTCTTTCAGCATTATTATCTTTAAGGAATTTTCCGGCCATATACTTGAATTGATGTTTCTTGAATATTACCTGAAGAATCAATGGTGTTCTTTCGGATTTCCTTTGGGGCAATTTTTAGGCCAATGTCGTAAATTTTTGATTCCAATTTGTGCTGAATGATCGATTTGAGTTTTTTAGCTGTTCTTTTATTTGGAATAGCAAGTTTTCCCCTGAAGACTCGCTTTTTTGACCTCCTAATTCTTTGAAGATGGTCCCTTCCACTTATCCTTAAATGTGGATTAAATCGGTGGACGTCAATATTGTTGTCCTTTGCAAATTGCTTAAGGATTTGCCCTCTCCATTGCCAGCAAGCTTTCTGTTTAACGTAACGTTGTATTTGATAGCCATTCTGGTCCAATTCATGATGGTTGATTTACGATTTTTACTTCCCACTGGCAAGCAAATTTTGAACGTCGCCATCATTTTCAGTCATTGATTCTGCTATTTGTTGGGTTGTCTCTCGAATTGATGTCATAATTTTGTTGTTTTTTCAACGACTGATTCTCTAGGTGACATGTTCATAACTTCCGCTAACGTTTTCTTAAAATTAATGTTATATTGGGTTTCAATAATTGGTTCTAAAACTTTAATAACATTTTGAACTGTTTTTCCCCAGTTGATGAAGACGGTGACACAATAATCTCATTGATGTTGTGTACAAGAACTTTACATGGCTGTACTAATGATGAAGCATGAGAATATGACTTGTGCAGAGATGATATGCTGCCATGGGTGGTCAAACAGGTGAAGCAATCTTGCAATTAGTGGCTTTGCTTTTCATTTTCTGGAAGTTTAAGCCAGTTGAATAGAAAAGTTATCAGTGAACCTCATTTTTCACCAGCTTTGCCATTATGCACAAAATATTTGCTGTTTGTTACATAATTTTGAAGTTTAGGGAGCTAGTTTTGAATATGTCATATGATGGTATCTGTAGATTTCTGTATTTTGTCATAAAAATGTTGTAGTTTTCATGTCTTTGCTGAATTGATACACTATTTATATAATTTGCTTTTACAAAATTTGATGTAGTTTTGGAATTATCGTAATTATTAAAAATCAATTGCTGCACTGTCTTTTGTTGATCTGGCCAAAATAACCTTTGCAAAGTTGCAGAGTTCATGTTTCTAAGTGTGTCATTGATGGAAATAAAATATAGAAGAGTGGAATACGCATTAACTGTTATTGTGGTAAGTTAGGACAGAATTTAACCAAATTTGACTCCTGTAATTAGTATGGCTGCTGTGTCCTTGAATGATCCCTAATTGGTGCAAAGTCCCTTCCTACACAAAAAAAATATATACCCAAAACGGCAAAAGACGCAGGAAAACGGGTGGAAAAATATACATAATCGTTAAAAATACAAGTGAGATTTTATCATTTTATTGCAATGATAAATGGTGGGGATATATTTTCCTCGACTGTATATGGGACATTATACATGTACATGTATGCCAAATTGTTAATTTATACACATTAACACCCTTCAAAAGAAGAAAATAGTATTTCAACAATATTTCACTCAAAGGCACCCAATAAAATGTTGTCTCTTGTGTGTGAGGGTTTATGTTAGTGTTTATCAGATAATGATAGGGACATCAGATTGGCTTATTTTCAGTTAGTTTACAGTTAACTCTATATTTATGGTAAAGTTATATCATAAATTATTTATATATGCATACAAAATTTTATTCTTAACACATATGACACTTAAAATAGACGTTTTAGAAATCTTTCAAATAGATGGTCAACTTGTTTAGATTTCACATTCCTTGAAAATTGTTGTAAGAATGTTGACAATTCCAACTCCTCTCAAGAACAAACTAGAGCTAATTATTTTAATTATCACTAGCTCGTAGCCTATACAAAGGAAGATAACGGATATTCTCTTCAGGTTTGATCTTTTCCTCAGTTGTCCGAGATAGTACATTTAGATTGTAGATACTTTCTAGATATCATGAGTAATAAACGTAAACTACATCTGTGATAACTGTTCCAAACACTTGATGGAATTGCAAAGGAATACTATATTAAAGTATATAAATAAACATAAAGGTAAGTTATTTTAATGAATGCAAACAATAATGCAAGAAATGATGATTACAATCGCGAGTCATATTGTTTTTGAGGTTTCGTTTTACATTTCCCGCATCTTTAGAGAGTTGCGTCCCTTTTGTTTTGTTGACGTCTCTTGAACGTTTGACGGTAACCGGTGATATTTTACCTTTGTTGATAAACACAAAGAATCCTAAAGTACAAGTTGTTCCATATGTTATAATAACGCGAAGTCTATATCATCTTTTCAGAATTTTTTCTGCTTTTAAAATTGCTATTCGCGTTTTAAGAAATTACGATTAATGTACAAAATTAGTCTTTTTACGCAATTTAACAACAACGAACCTATTTACAGAATACATTTTTATTTTAAATAATACTTGAGGTAGCCGGGTCTGCGAGTATCATTTTTCTAAAGTGTGTAGATTTCTGAAGTGATGTGTAAAAACAAATCCCAATTTAATGGTGAGGAACAACTTGTGCTTTTCCTATTTGTAAATGTCACTAGACATACCACAGAAATCACGTGATATGAAAATACAGGTGTGTGTAAACATGAACCGGTGTTCTAAATTTTTTATTACATCAGTATGAATATTTTCTATATAATTGAGGTAAAGAAATATGGCTAGATGAAATACAAAATCTGATTAAATGATTATGGTCGATTTTATGGAAAAGTGCCTTAACCTACCTGCGTGAATCCTTACCCCAACGTTAACCCCAACTCCAAAACAACAAAGATAAAGCCTTGCAAACTTCACCATAGGCTTGCTTGAAAGGTACAGTCCCTTTGGGTTAGGGCTAGGGTTTAGGTTAGGGTTAGGACTAGGATTAGGGTTAGGGTTAGTGTTAGGGTAAGGTAAGTTTCATATCGACGGGGCACCTGGGATGTATGTACATTAGTAGTATTAAGATATAGCTGACGTATGAATATATGAGGGTAAGGGTTTGGGTTAGGGTTAGGGTTAGGGTTAGGGTTAGGGGTTAGGGTTAGGGTTAGGGTTAGGGTTAGGGTTAGGTTAGAGTTTGAGTTAGGGTTAGGGTTAGGGGTTTTACTAGACTGCAACTGAGTTGCACTAAGAGATACTTTGTTTTTAGTACAGAATTCGCTGATATGAAATGAATCCAGAGTTAGGGTTAGGGTTAGGGGTTTTACTAGACTGCAACTGAGTTGCACTAAGGGAGGGTTAGGGTTAGGTTAGGGTTAGGGTTAGGGTTAGGATTAGGGTAGTGGACTTTGACGAGGGTTAGTGAGGTGCCCTTTTCACTTCTGCGCATGTCTGCCCTTTTGTGACTGCGCATGCGTCAGAAATTTCAAAAATATTTGTAAGTACAGAGTATGAAAACTGCCTTTGATTTCAATCTTCAAACAGGTGTAGAATGGATTTGAATAGAGATATTTTCTTAAAGTTAACTGTTCCTAAAAGATGAAAAGGCGATCTAGAGGATGAAAAGTTATTGGTATCACTGAAGTGTACGGCCGCACTTTCCGACCTCACTGAAGAAACGTTTGTGTGAGTGAAGCCTAACCCGAAATTAACCCCAACTCCCAAACTACAAAAGATAAAGACTTACGGTCTTCACCATTGGCTTAATTGTCAAAAGTACTACCCCTAATGGGGCCGATTTTTAACATCAGGCCGATCGAAGCATAGGATCATGTTGAAATATTGAAAAGATCTAATTTGAAAAGTACCAAAACCATAACCTGACCGCCCCCACTCCTCTAAAACTCTGATTTTTGAGAAGTTCGTGAAAAAACTTAATACGAAAATCCAATCGGTTACCCTCCTAGACTTACCCGTTCCAAGATAAAGTAAGACCTTCATAACAACGATTTTAACACATTTGGGGTTTGGGTCAGGGTTAGTGTTTGGGTTAGAGTCAGGGTTAGGGTCAGGGTTTGGGTCAGGGTTTTGGTTAGGGTCAGGGTTTGGGTTAGGGTCAGGGTTTGGGTCAGGGTTTGGGTTAGGGTCAGGGTTTGGGTTAGGGTCAGGGTTAGTGTTAGGGTTAGGGTCAGGGTAGTGAACTAGGACGAGGGTAGTGGACTTTGACGAGGGTTAGTGAGGTGCTCTTTTTCACTTCTGTGCATGTCTGACCTTTTTTATGACTGCGCATGCGTCAGAAATTTTCAAAAATATTTCCAAGTACAGAGTATGAAAACTGCCTTTGACTTCAATCTTCAAACAGGTGTAGAATGGATTTGAATAGGGATATCTTCTTAAAGTTAACTGTTCCGAAAAGATGAAAAGGCGATCTAGAGGATGAAAACTTATTGGTATCACTGAAGTGTACGGCCGCACTTTCCGACCTCACTGAAGATTGTCTTTGAAAAGAGTGAAGCCTAACCTCGACATTAACCCCAACTCCGAAACTACAAAGATACTACCTCGGTAAGAAACTTTCATAGGCCGATGCGGGTCTCCGAAGCAGGGACAACATTTTTGTCCGCCTTCTACCTCGGTAAGAAATTTTCATAGGCCGATGCGGGTTTCGAAGCAGGGTAACATTTTTGTGTCCACCTTCTACCTCGATAAGAAATTTTCATAGGCCGATGCGGGTTTCCGAAGCAGGGGCAAACATTTTGTGTCCACCTTCTACCTCGGTAAAAATTTTCATAGGCCGATGCGGGTTTCGAAGCAGGGACAACATTTTTGTCCGCCTTCTACCTCGGTAAGAAATTTTCATAGGCCGATGCGGGTTTCCGAAGCAGGGGAAAAATTTTTGTGTCCGCCTTCTACCTCGGTAAGAAATTTTCATAGGCCGATGTGGGTTTCGAAGCAGGGCAAACATTTTGTGTCCGCCTTCTACCTCGGTAAGAAATTTTCATTGGCCGATGCGGGTTTCGAAGCAGGGGCAAAATTTTTTTGTCCGCCTTCTTCCTCGGTTTCATAGGCGGAGGCGGGTCTCAGACGCAGGTGAAAACTTTTTCTGCCTTCTACCTCGGCAAGAAATGTTCACAGACGGAACGCGCGTGTCTGACAGGCAGGGGAAAATGTGTTTGCCTTCTATTTCGGGTAGATATTTTGATAGGCGACTGCGGATCTTCGCACACATGGTGCGAGAAAGGAGACAGACGGCCGCTGGTGAACGGCGGCTTGGACGCGAACATTTTACAAGGGAGGCTTTTGGACTTTTGGAGGTCGGAGCGAGAGGCAAGAGGATGAACAAACGGGCTCTCAGCGAGCCGCAACGTAGACGTAAAGAAAAAAGTCGACGCGGGGCCACTAAGCTTGTCTGCCCGCTTTGCACCAACCATATACATATGTGTGGAAAGCCTAGGGTGGGAATCGAACCCACGTACGTCAACTCCGTTGTCCCTATGTATATATAATATATATTAAGAAAACAAAATTCGCTGCCAAAAGAGTCCAAAACACCCCTCTCAGGCCGAAAAAGGCACACAAAAAGTCGCACTTAGCAGAGCCAGCCACACATCACCGCGATCCGAATACTGAGACTGTCAGTAAACCATTTGACTGAGGAACCAGCCAATGTGCCGTCTGAAGCGGACACATCGGCTCGTCAAACGGATCGTCTCAATACATCGCAGTGTGGTGGCTGCGCTACTAAATACGACTAACCCGTCAGAGAGCTAGGTCGTCTACGGCTGATTTTTTCACAACGCATGGGGTTTATATCGTTTCGACTCACCGCGGCAAAAGTCAGCCGCGGCCAATAGTCAGTTACTGTGGCTTTACCACCGGGG